>JAPMOQ010051006.1:128467-262291 GCA_026543055.1 Argiope trifasciata
ATAAAAGTTACATAAATTTATCACTCGTAATAATGAGCTAAATAAAGGAGGAATTCATGTATTATTTTATAATTTTATATAAAAATACCATATACGTAAATTTTTTCTTTTGATTCGATATAAAGATTGGAAAATGTTTCGTGAAATCCTGAGGATAGATGAAGCAAAATACCTAAAATACTTTTTAAAAATTTATTAATCGAAATACCATGCATGCATGGTCGAAAGTAGTATTTCTCTAAAGCGAACGGAACAATCCATACAGTTATTCTAAACAGAAATAATAAAAGTAAGATATATGCTACTATCTAATCAGAATATAATGATGAAAGATATGTCTTTAAAATTAAAAATTGCTGAAAAAAAAGTGTAGTTTGTAAATTCTGGTCTTTCTTTTAAAATCAAAAGATATGGGTAAATTGTTTTGACTTCAAAAATCATATATTGCGTCAGTTAATTCTAATAGACAGGTTTCTATATTGTCTTTAATAGATTTACTGGAATAGGATACATTTTTCTCGCTATTTCTTGAATTAATGCATTTCTAAATATTAAGATCAAATACACAAGGAATTATATCAATATGTTTCAGTAATTCTTTTAAAAGATCGATTAATTATCGGCAGTTTTATTAAGATTCTTTGTATTATTGAAGACAAATATATACACTCCAGATATTTGGAAATATGGCGAATTTTTCTATTCAATTTATTTTTTGAAGTTGGGGAAAGTATTCAAATAAAATCTTCACTAAACAAATATCATTTTATTTGAAAGTGAAGTTACTGTTGAAAAGTCTTGTCAGATTTCAGTTCTCTGTTCTATATGAAATCTATTTTATTCTCATCAAATTAATTCTAGACACTAAAAGAACAGAATAAATAGTTTCATTAAGATAATATTTGTTTTATGAAATATTTTCATTAGATAGTCTCACATAATGTATATGGTAGAATGAATCAGAATCGGGCATATATAAAAAGTAGGCAAAACATTTACACTTGTCTTTCTTACATCAAAAAGAAAAAGAATAATCAAAATATAACTAAATATTTGAAAGGGAATGAAACACAATATTCAGAAAGGAAATGAAAAACAATATTCAGAAAGGAAATGAAAAACAATACATAACCCTAAAATATATAGCAAAACATTAATATAAATAATGATACATACAGCTACTTAAAATGTACCTCATTAATAAATACGAAATATTGTAAATAAGAAAGAATTTTAAAAGCAATCAAATCAAAAACTCAAATGCTATTTTTGAAATTAAATTTACAAACATATGGTGTTGAGAATACTACAGAACTTTACTGTTCGACCAGTAAGGAAAGAACTCGTTGAGCAAATAATGCAAAGGTATTGGAGGGATTATCTATGAATATTCAACTTTTAACCGTTTTAGGAATTGTACATTTTCATAAATATTTTAGCATAATATACCATGAAATATAAAGGATGTTCAAATGAAAAGGTGCAAAGTGACACTGTTGGTATAAATGACTTTATTCAAAATATACACTGTAGCGCAATAATCCTGTTGATTTGTCGAAGGATTCCTTATTGCCATAATTCCCATGGCCCTGACCCAGTCCTTTGGTTCCTGAGTTCTCTGCACGAGTTGAAGAGCTTCTTTTTCAGATGTGTTCAGATCAGGGAACTAAACATATGAAAATTGCTGGGCGACATGTCTGGGCTGTTGGGCAGATGGTCAAGCTGCTGCCATTTTGATTTGGCCAGTTCCGCATGTGTGGCCTGTGACAGTGTGAACGCGTGCTATAATAAAACTGAAAAACACCTTCTGTGAATAGCCCCGATCTTTTGTTCTTGATGGATCCGGGTAGTCTTCGGAATGTCTCATAGTACATATGAGAATTAATGTTCCTTCTATGCTCGAGGAATTCAACAAGCAGCGGACTTTGGACGACAAACTCAAGGACGTCGTGATGGACTGAATCTCGTTATGGCCACAGGAATTCTGAGAACGAGGAATCCTTCTCCTCGTTTATCGTTGGCATCGTTGTGCTCAGGCTTATGGTGTATAAATTGAATATTGTATTCATTTACATCCATAGCGTCGTTTCGTACCTTTTCATTTGAACATATCTTAAATAAAGAGTTGAATAAATATAATTTTCTATTTAATTCATAAATAAAACTAATGTTGATAATATATTTAATTGTTTTTGAGTTTTCCGCCATGGGATAACAAATGGAAAGTATAAATTAAACTCTTAAGTTTAATTTTGTTAACCTTTTTTTCGTATAAAAAGTGGTATTTAAATGTAAATCATTTATTTTAAGAAAATATTTTCATGCTAAAAGATATTTCTTCCGAATCATTTCTTAGAAATAAAGTTGAGCTTTATATCATAGATTTTTTCCCCTCTATTTATTGCTTCTGTATTCTCACATTTCTCCATCGGTGTGAGAAAAGCAAAGAAAAAATAGTAACCAAACAAAGCATTGCCGATGAAACTCATTCCATCGAGAATTTCCCAGAATCCTCCTGCAATATCTAAAGTATTACTACACACTCTCCAGGGGCTCTACGTAAGCGAGGATGTTAAATTTAGTGGCAAATTGGGAACGCCAGTAGCTTCGCTTTAGCCCTAAAGTATGAAATATTTAATGGCGAGAACTTGTTCCCTTTTTATCAGAGTATCATTCTTCCGTGATGTGAAACAGATATCTCCTCTAATATTACCACAAATAAAATTCTTTGTTCGTAAATATATGCGCTTGACTCTCGATGGTTTTCAATTTGAGACACGGTGTTTTTGCATTAAAGCCTTCCATAAGATGTTGGGGATGTAAAGCTCTCCGTAAATATGATGTTGGCGGGTTAAATTGCCTTCGTAAGCTTCTTTCCATTACCTCATTTGAATAACATAACGAGGCTTATGTGTACAAAGAGGAGTGGTTGAGCTTTGAAGTGCGGAACTGGAAATATGATAAGCCGAAGTGATATTTTTTTTTATCGGTGAACGATAAGCAAAATAGTTTAGGCAAGCTGCTTAAATATTTCACTTTTTTAACAGAATAATAGGTAAAAAATTCTTTGAGTGAAAGAAAATAATGAATTATTGTTCCGAAAATTATTTTCATTTCATATTAATGGCAAATCGTATTTTCAACTACATTAATAAATAATGGATTTTTCCTGAAATTAAATTATACTAATTAAAATCATGTGTTTGAGTAATGTTTTTAGAGTACGATAAAAATTCAACATAAAATGAAGGAATATTCAAAAAGATATTGCTCAAGAAAGAACATTTACTTTTCATTTTATTCTCACAATGACTTTTATTTGTATAATAAATAGAAGCAGCTTTCTGTGAGGAGGAAATAATTAAGAAAATTATTATCTGAAAATATTGCTAAGAGGAAAATGAAATTGAATTAGGTTATTTTTCAACTTTTCAGAATAAAAATGAGATCTGAAGCAGAAATTAAAATTTATTATTCACTATTTTTTTTTTTTTTTGCAAATTTTAGTATGGATCATAAATACTTACGTTTTATTAATTTTATGATTTATTAATTCATTAATATGTACATTTAAAGTTGTTGAAACATTTTATGAATAATTATAATAAAATGGCATCTGAAAACTTTAAATCACATAAAAATCGAATAAATATTTTTCCGAACCATACATTTAGTTAAAAGTTTATATTTGCCAAATACCGCAATAGCTATATGATTTCATATTGTTTTGCTTCTTATTGCAGGGTATCGCGTACGCCACACCACCAGTTGGAACGAGAAGATGGAGAAAGCCCGTGCCTTTGTGGGTGGATAGTGCCTGGTGCGACGAGCACCAGACGCAGGAAGCATTCACATTTGGTTCCAAATGCTTTCAGTTGAACCCTTACACTAAGCTGTATGAGGGAAGCGAAGACTGTCTCTTTCTTAACGTGTGGACGCCATCATTGGATTCAACGGTAAGAGATAAAGCCTATATAATACCAGTTTAAATCCACTGGAGACCTGGGTTCACTAACCTATGAAAATTTATAAGTTTCAATCACATGAAACTTAATTCTGTACTAAACCCTAGCTGATGTTCACAAATTAGAATAAAAGGGAATTATGGATTTTGAAAATTTACAAGGAATTTCATTCTTTAGTAAACATCAATAACCTTGAATATTCTTATTTTTAGAATTTTGTAATCATATGGGAGGAAAAAAAAACAAATAAGAATTGTCTTTGCTTAAAATAAATAGAGAAACTCCTAAACGTCTTCAATGCAGTGTTGGAATGAATATATGTATGCACAGATATACAGACTTGTTTACATATTTATTTAAAACTTCATTCAGGCATTCAGGTAGTAATATTACTCTTTCTTTCTTTTGTCGTAATCTAAGTCACTTGAAAACAATAACTCCAAGAGCAGTGGAAAATGCAAAATAATTATAAAAAAGGGGATCACAAGTAAACCAATAAACCATAAAAAAGTTTGCTTCTAAATAAGACCAAAATAAGGCGGTTAGAGTCTAAAAGTAATGTTTACGAAATCCGAGTCCAGAAAAAATTGGAAAACGATAAAAAATCAAAAAGGAAAACTTTTCATTGAAAGATTTTTTTCTTTTCTCTTTTTTTTCTAAACGAATGCTTTTATGGGAAGTTTCATTGTTTTTTTAGTAAAAAAGTCACGTGAAATAAAGTGCCCAGTTTTAAGACCGTAATGCGTGCATTTTATTTAATGATATTTAACTGATTTTCGTCATCTGAAAATTGAGATATTCATTTGAAATGTAAAACATATATACAAAAAACGTTAATTCTAAACACCTGAACGTTGAAATGGAACACCACCCCCAGCAAAATGGAAAAAAAATCACTGCAAAATGAGGGGGACGCATTATTTATATGGTAGATATTTTTAACCCTCTGAGTGTTGATGAAACAGCCTGCGTCCACCAATATTTCAATAACTTTATTTTTGCCATTTTAGTGCCAATTTTTTAAAAAAATTCTTAATTTACATTATTTTATCCATATTTTTGAAATAATTTCCTATAAATATCATGAATTAATATTTAAGGACACATGAGAATTAAAATTAAAATTAATACTTTATGGAATATTAGTAAAATAGAAACATTTCACAAGCAGAAACATTAAACCTGATTTTTTTTCTACAATTACATCTGCAGCTTTATAAAATTGCAAATGTAATTGTAGAAAAGAAATTCACATTAATCCTGAATTAATTTTAAATAGAATAGAACCTTTATGAAAAATCACGTAGTTAGGCTTTCAATATTCTCTTTTTAATCAAAACGCACTGCTCTGTCAAGGAATGTCTGAGTATATATATCTCTCAGCTCTTGAAAATTACTCAGTATTCCTCTGGCTTTCTTTGTATATAATATATGTAGATTTCTGAATATAATCAAAAGGAAGTCCGTATTGAATTTCTTTGTGGGATAGTTAACGCCTGGAGGAAAGTTTTTTATTGAATGATTCTTTCAGTTGAACTTAGAGTATACTAAGAGATTTTTGTCTGATTCCATTGTCTAGCAAAGAATGCCTGTATCTTCTGACATTAAAAACTCTGAAGGATAACAGAATTCTGCTCATGGATTGAGGAAATCCAGCTATTTCTGAAATTTCAAAGAAAATAACCTCCTACTATGGCAGAGTGTCCGGTTCGAAGCTTGATTGTAGGAAAATATTTATATTACTATTATAGCTACACAGATTATCCAGGTATCTGAAGTAAAATGGCATTAAAAAGTATAAGGTTTCTAATTTAAATGAGAAATAGCAAACAGAAACAAGAAGGTTGAAACGCTTCGGGGAACACTGAAGTCCCTTTAATGCCAGTAGCAAATATCTTGATCCCCTTCGTTAGAAAACTGATTGCAAGAAAATAAATCGAGGTGTAAAAAAGTCTTAATTTTCGGCTTCAATTTCAGCAATGAATTTTTAAGGTGAAATCTTTTTAAATATAGTGCCTTTGAAAAGATTAAAAAACGTTAATATGTCATCAAAGTTAATAGTTATAAACTGATTTCCGCAATGATTTTTAATAGTTGAATTTGATAGATATGAGAATTAAAATGCTCAGTTAGGAATAGGTACATTAGATGAATCGGTTTCACTTGGAAAAGTGATTTGATGCATAATTATTCAACTGATAAACAATTTTGCATATTGCTCTGATGAATCAATACAATTGTTTTAAGTTGAATTTCTCTGAAAAATTAATCTACACCTTAAAATCAATCTCTCCATTCTAGATATTTTTAAAAATAAAATTTAAAAGGATTCCGCTCTCTAAAATGGTGCCTGAGAGAAGACATCCGAGTGAAAAAAGTTAAGTGTGATTCTTTTAAACTTAAGAGGGCTCAATATATTTCAGCAATAGTTAAGAATTCTAAGAATAATTCTTTCATTCTAACATTTCTAACATTAATTCCATAAACATTAATTCTAACATTCTTTCGTAAAATTAATGTTCTTTAATATCTGAGAGAACTGTTTATTACCTTAAGTTGAGTACCATCATGACTTCAGTTCGTCATTCTTAATAGAAAATGCCGTTTTTCTTTAGTTGCATTCAATCTGTGTTATTACTCTCTAAGATTGCTGAAAATTATTACACAGTCAAAAAATAATAGGGCATTAATGATCTATTAATACTAAGTAATGTCTATTAATACTAAATATAATAAAAATAATAATCGAAATTGTATATTTTTCTAATTAATATTAAATGTCCCGATATGATTTTCTTCAATTTGCTCTTTTCCCATAAACGAATCGTTACTAAAAATAGAAACAGACTTATTTTATGAAGCTACCCACGAAATTAGAGCCTCTCTCCGACCTAAACGATGTTTAATTGGAAGCTTGATTTTATATATATACCACACTTAATTGAAATATAAGGAAGGTTGGTTAATCCCCTGTCTTTGCCTGTCCAATTCCAGTTAATCTAATATCATTCTCAGCAGATTCTGACAGATATTTCTTTTCCTTTCTATTAATAAGTTTTGTCAAGGGAATGGAGTTGACATTTTAATGGGTCGGCGAAAGCAGTGGGAGTTTTCTTAAAAAAATAAGGCTCTATATATTCCCTTAAAAACTAAAAAAAATCAATGAAGGATTTTTTCGTTTTAATTCAAATTTAAATGCATCAGTATGTTTTTCGCTGTTTAATGGGTTTGAATTAATTTCAATTTATCTAAATGTATTTGAATGCATGGTTTATTTATTACTTTGCTGAAATCAGAATTCTTTAAATTGTCAAGGAAAACCCCCAGCCATAAGAATCAAGTTTCTAATTATATTATTAATATATGAGAACTGAAGATGTTTTCGATTGTGATTTTTAAAGCCTCGAAATAAGTAAGCAGTAAAATTGGCTATTTATCCCCCCTTTTTTATTTTGGAGCCGGCTTTCACAGTGCGTCTAATGAAATGTCTATCGTCAGCTAATGTGGTTGTATTTTGGAGTCTTCTTTTACAGTACATATTTTCCATTATCTATCATCTAATAATGTATTATTTTGAAATTTTCTTTCACTATTTAACTTTTGAATTATCTATCATCTCTATTGTAGTATTTCCCTTGGAAATCACAGTTTTATTACTACATAGTGTTTACCTATTCAATGTTTTTTTTAAAAAAATAAACCAAAAAGATGTAGCATTATTTGTTTAATCGATAAGTTCAGGTATAATTTCAATTGATTAAAATGCGGTTATTAGAAAATAATGCAGAATTTTTTTGCCAATATGGCTATTTATCGCCAACTAAAATTGCGACTTAATTTCCAAACTGAACATTCTCTGAATTCTTACGAATTGTCTTAATTAATTTAAGTTATTAACCAGTTGAAATCGGTTTGAAACAATCACGAGACTCTCAGATTACACACATGTCGATAATTAGAAAAATAATGGGTTTTCATCTCAAAATCGGTCGAGCTCTAAAACTTCGCTTGATAGCTAATAAAAGTTTTATATTGGTCAAAACTTAAATTAATTCAGACAAACAATAACTTAAAAGATACTAATGTTCCAACATGATAGCTTGAAATTTGCGATAGTAGTTATCATTTTTCAAAAATCATAGTTTCATATAGTTTCCACGTTTCTTTAGAATGGATGACAGAAAAATATGATACTGTCACTTATTGTTGTTGTTAATGGTACTTGTTATAAAGATTATAAAGAAGCCATCTGCTTTTATGCTAAGTTTGAGTTTCTTTAGTTTAGTAGTGCCATCTAAGAGTACATCTTAGTTACTCATAAGTCACAGCGCTTGCACGGGCCCGATTTGATTCATTTCATTCACTCATACACCGAACAAAATATAGATCTGAAGCAGTGAATTATCACCTTTGACTTAGTACATTGGAAACTTATAAAATCATTATTGATCTATTAATTTTAGCCAATATTCAAATTTTTATCTTTGTACATAATTTTAACAAATTTATTTATATTTAATACCTATTAGCTTTTTTATGTTATTCAATAATTTGGATCTTTGAATCGATGTGAAATTTAAAATGGTCTATAATAAGCATATAAAAAACTTGTAATTATTAATTTTTTATGTTATTGCAGGTTTAGCAGGTATAAAAAAGTAATTAAAAAATATAGAATTGAATATTCAAAATGAGACTACGGCATATAACTTACCTTATAATTAAAATAAATCCATTTTGTATCGTTTATTTGTATCAAGAAAATTGCATATCATTAAAAAAGTCCTTTTTTGATTTTATTAGGCCACTTTATTGCACCGCTTGACAAATATATCATTAGAAACCTCTTAAGAAACAATAACTTAAAGAAACATGTTTTTTAAATGATTTATAACGTTTAGTGTTTGAGAGATTAGTAATTTGTTAAATATTTAATATATAAAAATCTTAAAACTTCTAAGATTATTTGACATTTGGTAATTTCAAGTTTAAATTTATAGATATAAGTATTTTTTTTATTGTTATTCATTCTTTGTTTGGCATGGGCTGTAATATAATGGTGTAATTGCAACGAAATACAATTTTAAAGAATGACTTAAACTTTTGGTTTTATTCATGCATTTGTTTTATATAATTGTTTTAATAAAAATGGACAAAGTTTTTCCATGAACATATTTCTTCCGATATTTATTACATATCCATTATGTTAGCATAATAGCTACATATGTAATTTCGTCTATCGCTATTATTTTGTTTTAGCGTTATTACGCACAGAGAAAAATGGATTAATTGTTGATTGAAAAATTGAGTTAATTGTTACTGTACACTTTAATTGTCAACAAAACGTCTCCAATATAGCATAAATATCCATATATAAAATTATTTTGTGCTCATAATAACAAAAGAAACTAATAGGCAGTAGTGAAGATTGACATTTTCGATGGTGTATTTGCAAAAGTATACAATTACAAGATAATCAAAATATTACAAATAAATAGCTTTGAATTTTTTCTTCCCTAAATCTCTCGTAATTCATTAAAATTTAGTAAACTCTTTCAACAGTTTTTCAGTGAAAGCGATTTTAAATTTAAACGCACGATAAACCTCCATATCGCGTGTGTAGCAGCAATTTTGAAACGCCTTCCAAACACTTTCCAAACTGACAGAGAAAAATTTAATTTTTAAGCAACTTATTATATATTCCCCTCCGCTTCAGAAAGATCGATTAGTATAAAATTTATATTATTCCCTTGGAAATCTGCCAATAACGTTTAAAATAGTGTTTTATAAAACTTAGAAAAGTTTTCTGCATTAAATCGAGAAATAATACTTGTTTCTTTATTATTTTTAGGTAGTTTAATGTGATAGATGATCATGTTTTGATAGTTTATATAAACATGGACATATATTTCCTGAGTAATGCTTCCTTCATGTATTTAAGGAAGAAAAATAGATTTGTAAAAGAGATTTGAAAAGATTTGTAAGACTCAATAATTAAAGGTTTAAAAATACAGAAGAAAGTAGGGTAATTTATGTGGTCTTATGTAACTTGCATTTAACAGAATAAATTTAAATTTAATTAAATAAGAAAATTGATATTCCAGTGAATTCAAATAAAATAGATCCTTGAAATAAATGACATAATCTGATGCAAACAGCTAAAAGTATGATTTATCCAACATATAATAATTCAGATTCAGGCAAAATAAACAATGGGAAAAACATCAAAAGATTACTTCAAAAAATCAAAATTATTATTATTAATACTAATCAAATAGTTACTTATTCATATCAAAATTTCGAAATCAAGAAATAAAATTCAGAAACTAATTAGATAGGGCATTTTGTTGATTGGATTAATTTATAAGATAATTTTTGAATTTTACTTGTAACAATTTTTACACTCATGTCCATAAATTAAGGATAATGTAAATTCTGGAAAAGAAAGAGGCAGAAGCTAAACAAATGTGACTTATTTGTAAAGACTGTATAGCAAGGAAAAGATAAAATACCATGCTATATGTTTGATATCATTAATAAATCATAATAGCAAATAGCATAATAGTTTGATATCATAATAGCAAAATAACCCTATTTACAAAAAAACATTACATAGTTTGTATGATGATAATACATAGTGTGTCCCCTGGACGATGCAATACAATCAGTATGATTTTTAGGCATGCTGAGTATCAAATTATCGTTCCGATCTTGGGGAATATTACACCACTCATCAAGCTCTGAAGCTCTGGTTGACATGTAAGAGACGGCTAATAGGTTTCGACTTGTTGATCAAGCATGTCCAACAAATGCTCTACTGGATTCAAGTGAGGTGAGAATGCTGGATAATCCATAGGTGCCTGGCCAGCATTCTCATTCCTTCGATCGGGTGATATCGTCCTATTAAAAGTAATCGTCTATTAAGTGTGCACGGTGAGGATTGGGTGTTGTCATTCATGAACATTAGATTCTGTGCCCCTGGATCCCCGAAACATATTGTTTCAGAATGGTGTCTCGATAGATTTGGCATATCATGTTTCCAATTTAAAATTGTAGGTCAGTTCTGGAACCCCGAATAATTCCTCTCTGAATGAGCAATCCTATACCACCGTAATGATTTCGCTCAATGATGTTTTCTTGAGGGTAAATGGTACCAGGCGCTTTCCATATGAAAGTCGGAGAGAATCAGACTACAAGCTAAACCTGGACTCGTCAGAAAAAAAACACACAAACTCACTGTAGTGGAATTCACAATCTATTCCAGGCTAACAGCAGGCGACAGTGAGTTGCAGTTAGTGGAACACATCTGAAGGCCTACGAGCATATACACTACTCTTCCCTAAGCGTCTGTACACAATATGCCTTGAAAACCAGAGGCTGAAGACAGCTGACGAGCAAGGTTTGATGCTATACTACGTTTGTTTTTTAGCTTTAATTGTCAAATACCAGTCCTCATTCGACGTTGTAACTCGGGAGCGACCTAATTTCTACTCACATTATTGTAACATCTACTCATATTATCGCCATATTGAATCGTTTTTAAAGCCTCTAAAGGACACAATGAGTGATTCCAAGTTCCTCGGATACTTCCATATGGCTACGCTCACATTCCAGATGGCTGATTCGTCCTTTGTGTCACAAATATGCGTTATGCACTGAAAGGCTTCTAAACCCTTGTGAACAATTTTGCCTGTATTCCTTATGCATTACTTTCTTACAACAAACTAACTGTAAAAACATATATAAATTCACCTGTTTAAAATCCTGAATTTAACTCAGTAACCTCCAAAAACACAATATCTTTCAACCAAATAAAACATACTCTAATCTGCATGTCAATGAATTTTCGAATGAATTCTCGAAAGATTAAGGGATTTCTAATCTGCAAATTTCGCTCCTGATTTACAGATTCTGGGGATTCTAGACCTACCACATGATCCTTGATTCTATGAGTTGTCAGATTGCAGAAGACAAATAAGTTCTACTGAAATTATTATTCCTGAAATTTTAAATTAAAGTGGTTAAACATAATGTAAAATGGTTCTTCTCATGTTACTTTATGCTAAATTACATTTATATAATGATATAATTATAAAAAATTTTTATTTTTAAAGAATATTTATGTGAAGTAGAATAATGCTTACTGAGAATTATTTAGACTGGTTATATTTAAAATATTTATAGAAGGATATGTATTTTGAAGAATAACGACGAACTATTTACGGAAATATGAGTTCGCAAACTGCAAAGGATTTTTATTAAAAGTGGTTATTAGTTTAAGAACCGCTTGACACAAGCTGCATAAAAATACCGTTTATCAGTTCCTAATTTCTGCTTTGGATTCTTACATTTTTCCTGAGTTTTTTCCTCTCTCTACTGGGACATAAAAAATGCTAATGACGCGTAAAAGGTTAATGACACGGAAATTCTATCGCACCGGCGTTGAATATAGTGGATGACACATATCATTGAGCAATTTTTAAAGTGATTTGTTTCCTTATTTTTCTTTATGTATTTATCGATGGCTTACATTAGATTATGCAATGTGGCTGTGGAAATAGTGCGTCGTTAATTATCGTTAAGGAGTTTAAGTAGTTATCAAAACTTAATCAGTGTCAACAAAATTTATTTCCAAACTATTTTTCATTTCCATTTTTAAATCTTAATTCTCTTAGAAAAATTCCGAGAAAGATTGCTAATGTCTCACATTATTTTAAAACAATTTTCCGGCAGTTAAGAAATTATTCTTTAATGCATTTTATAAACTGAAAAGGTACACACACATTATGAGTGTGTAAGCATTAATTTTTTTTTAAATCAGAAGGCAGTTTCAAAGACAGATACAATACCTTCAGCTTTTAAATTCGGTTTATTTTTCCCGGAAGAGAAACCTGGTTATTTAAAAGAGACGCAGATAAGGCACGTCTGCTCACAGCAACAAATTGAACAAAAAGTGGCTTTAAAAAGAGGGAGAAATAAATTATCCCTGCTTCATAAAACATGAGGTACCGATTGGGAAAATATTTTTTTCACAGAGCTAATAGACTATTAAGATTCTGATAGGGATTTTGACACATGTCTGATAAAAGAAATACAGGGATCTTTTAAAATTAAAGACAATGGGCTTCATTCCAGAATATTGTCTGATTTCCTGATCCCATTCCATCTCATTAATTCTTTCAAAAGCTTTGTAAAATTCCTGAATCAGCTAAAAGTTTTAACTTACTCTACTCCAAGTTACGAAGCAAAATACCGATGACTTAAAAGTTCTTTTTAAAAAAAGATCTATGTTCCCTTTAACCGATTCTAGCTCGTGTAGAGTAAATACCCATCTAATATCCTTGTATAAGCACTTTGAAGAAATTTTTTCCCAATTATTATCTCATGTCATATAAGATCAAGGATAAAATGTTCATCTGCTTTCCTGCCTTTAGATCTGTGTCGTTCTGTGTTATGCTCTTCACTCCTGCTAGTACTTCGTTCCTGCTGCTTGAATCTCCTGATGAAACAAAAGAAACGTTAAAAAATTGAAACTATTTTCACTGTCTTCAAAATTGCTTTCTGATTGAAAAACTATATGCTTACATAAATATATAATTTTTGAAGCCTGGCAGCTTGGAAATGAAGCGTGGCTGCAGTCAGAGAACACTTCAATTTTTATTGTCATTTTATTCCATTCCTGGAGGCATGATTTATGTACAAGCAACAGCAACAAACACACCAACATAAATCCCAGCACACCAGCACACAAATGACACAAAACGAAATAAGCCAAAGCTAAAAAAGAGGGATATATTCCCAGTGTTTATATACGGTGAGACTTTGATAAGGATATATTTACACGCTTCGATTTAGATAGGGGAATTCAGGCAGGTTTTACAAAGAATTCACTTCGGTTGACAAATTTTATCCCTTTTTTTGGAGCATGGGAACCACTGACATAAACATTTTTACAGAGCTTCCGCGTGCATTAATTAAAATCAAGAGGAAATAAGAGAACATTATTAAAGGAATTTAATATGGGCTGAGTTAAGATAAAACTTAATTAGAGTTAGATTTAGATAGATTCTCAAATACAATTTTTCACATCAAATTAAAAGCAATAAATTGACTATTATTTAAATTCTAAAAATATTAGCTTTCTTTCAATTAAAATACACGGGTGTAAGAATTTTCAGGTCTGTAACAAAGACTGAAAGATGCATTAGAATATTTTATCTTTGTGAAAAATCAGTATAGTTTTATAAAATCAAACCTCTGAGATCCAAATTAGATTAATTTATCAAGATTAGAAAGCGCACTAGATTAATTTTCGATAAATAGATATTAAAATATAATACTTAATCTTTCTTCACTCTCAAAACCCCTTCAAACTTCTGCATTAAGTATAAAGTTTTGATGAAAGGGCCAGACACATAATCGCAAGTTGTCAAGAAAAATGCTTCAGTTTTTTTTATTGGTCAGTTTTTGTAGCTCGTATTTGGTTTATAGCAACAATTTCATTTTACCTTTATACCAGAGTAAGCGGGAATGATTTGCCTAATTTTTTTCTTATAATATCTGATAGATATTTTCTCATAGAAAGCTTTGCACAGCTTTTACGTAGGATATTTGGAAAATATTATGTTTTGGGGTGAATATAGAATTTTTATTGAATCTATGGCATGATGTTTTTTCAATGATCTAACCTTGGCATGTGATTGAGGTATCGAACACGTTAAAAAAGTCTATTTTCCCTGAAAATGACACAAAAAATTATTGTATAGACTAGTTTTTAAGCTATCCAAAACAGATTTACTTTTATCTCTACGTTAATTAGAAGACAAGATATTAATATTTTCGTAATGATCAGTAAAAAGGAAGTAGACATTTAAGTAACCCGAAGCACCGATTTAAAAAGGCAAAAAATATGTTAAAAATTTGTATAATCACAAATTTAGTTTTAAATATGGTAATTATTTTGAAAGGGAAAATGAAAAAAAAAATCAAGCACAGTTTTAACGGTGTTTTATAGACATTTGTATCTAAAAACGCCTTTGTTGAGCTCCGAACCCTAAGATTAGTAGCATTTATGTCTGTAATATATTTTAATACAAGAAAGTTATGTTTGTAAGGTTTTATAGGGTTACTGAATATTCTTTAGGTTATTAAAGTACGTCCAAGTGAAAATGCAATTATAGCGTTTGCTGAGCTAAACAAAAACAGAATAAATGAATTTATGTGGCATTCACATCCAAATGCAAAAACCCCAGAAAAAACTGGTTAAAAAAGGAAAATTATTACAAGATAAGGTGGAGGAATGTCTAACCTATAAATGTGGTAATTTTAAGTATGCACACGAATAACTTGTTATAAAAACATGCTACTGTATGCTTTAAATGCATTTTTTTCTTTCAAAATTTATCTTATTTTTCACTTATTTCAAATCAAATAAATCCAAATATAACTATTATATCACTATGAAATTTGATGAACTTTTCTTCTTACTATATTCTAGGGAATAAACTAAAACGAGTCTAGATTGAGTGAATACGTTTTGATTAATAGAATATTGTCTGAATAATAAAGTCATAAATTTACAAAAGAAGTCATGATAAATCTTTGATTTATTCTAAATGTTTTATTTATTATTATAACCATATGCTTGCAGTTTATTTCCTAGAGAAAACTGTGTATATTTTTGTAAACGTTTTTTTCGGATGAGAGTAATATATATTTGATTAGCCAGTTTGAAATTTTTTAAGAATTTGCTTAAATCTATGCTGTTAAGTGCCAGTTTTCAAAAAGTTTTAAAGTTTATTCCAAATATTGGCATCCTATTACTCATTTCGAACAGTCTTAAATCCAAAAGTATGTATACACCTTGTATTTCTAAAAAAGTGCTCCGAACGGGTTCGGATACCTTAATAGGATCTGAAAATTGAATTTATGTTTTGGTCTCATTTATACCAACCGATTGTAAAAACCAAATGAGCTATTTGATTGATAAGTTAGGATGGTTTTGAGCTATCTTGTTTACATATTTCTTCATGTGCAGACCAAAATAGAGTTAAACCTCATTAGATTTGGGTCAGAAATTTATATGTGGCTACAATGTAGGAATTTTACCTATGTACTGAATATTATTTATCAATCCCTTTTCATTTGTAACTATCGTGTTAACCTATATTGACAGCTGGACAGCAGCTACCATTTAACGGATTTTGGTTAAAATTTGATAGAGTTGATACACATTTTTGATACAAATTTGGTGTAAAGACGATGTACCAAATATCATCGATACTAACTTAAAGTGTTTTTGAGATATTTTTGTCACAGGTAGATAGGCATATATTTTCTTATAATGGGTTTTCGAATTCAAGAGAGTTTGAAAATAAAATATTTGCAAAATATTTAGTTTGAATTTTTTTTGACGATTATAATATTTCCTCGATACTTTGTAAAACAAAAAATAAAAAATTATGGCATCAGAACTAAATTTTCTAGCGTTTTAAAACAATTTCGCAATTTCTAAGACAATCGTTTAAAAATGTAACTGTCATTTGAAAAGTTACAAGTCATCAATCTTCACAGATGCATCAATATATTGCTAATGAGCTTGCTTCTTTATTTACAGAGGGCAGGTTTGGAAGTCATGGTGTGGATACACGGCGGTTTCCTACAGTTCGGAAATGGGAATGAGCCTGGCTTAAGTCCAACCGCCAAATTGGCACGCAAAATGAACATGGTGTTCGTGTCCATGAACTACAGATTATACACTCTGGGATTCATGGCCCTGGATTTGCTGTCAGATGACATATTAACCGATTCCAAAGGAAATTATGGATTGTGGGATCAATTATGTGCTCTTCAGTGGGTCAAAGAGAACATCCGAAACTTTGGAGGTGATCCTAGAAAAGTAAGTTTCTTATTGATATTAGAATCTATATATGTTTTATTGAAAAATATCAACAGACTATATCAACAAAGCATAAATATATTAATTAAACTTATTTCGAATAGGCAATTTAAGCGAAATTTTAACTATTGTTGTTCTTGCTTATAGCACTTGTCACAGACAAGGCACTGACTAAGTCAATGATTTCATGTTGACTTTTAGCATACCTGGTTTCAGTAAAGCCATCTAGGACCCACAGTACATCTTAGTTATTCATGCGTCTCTGCCTTTTTCACTCTTCAGACTTCAAACATTTCATTCATGCAATTACCGATCGTAATTTAGAGCTGACTCAGACAGCCAACACTTCTGATTCAGTAAAATGGCATAGGTGTTGCCTCGATTTTGTGGCTATGACAGATTTATTTGTAAGTGCACCAACTACCATGTACATAAAGAAAATGGTCAAGAGGGTTCAAACTCACAATTCAAGGTATGCCTTAGCAACACCCTACCACAACACCCTACCACCAGACTATCCCATCATATGAAGTATCAGTTTATCCGTTCTTTCAAATTCTATCGCCTTACAGATAAAAATACTATTTATATAAAACTTAGTAAAGCCATGATATACATATTTAAATTTATGCTGCTTCTTATTTTCTTCGCATAGTCTTAAGTTTACAAAAATTCTTAAATTTTTGTCTTCTCAAAACGTTATTGAAAATTTGTCAAATATTATAATGTCTTCAAATGAAATTTATGTCAGCGTTTGATGACGATGTCGTGTCCGTATTTCGACGAAAAGGGGGTGCCGTAGCTTCTGAGGGTAAAGGCCCCTCAGCTCCCAAAGGGCAGAAGTCAGGCTTCTAGCTCAATTGAAGGTGACACGCACATTCGGTTGCCCAACCCCTTCTTACAGGGGGGCACATTCATTCATTTCACTGACAGAACACAGAACAAACATACCCGAACCGGGACTTGAACGCGGGACGTCTATATCACTGGGAAGACACGCTACCCCTGTGCCAGGACACCGGCATGTGAGAGTTTCACTTGATTTTCTACACTGATATGTGGTAATCGCATGAAAAAGAGGAGTGTATTGAAAAGAAAGTGCAACACAAAATCAGACTCAGAAAAAATTGCAAGCATTAGAAATTAGTTACTGTTCAATAAAGAAACACTGAGCATTTTAAGTTTATTTTTAAATTTGATGATGGATTGGATCACATCTTAGTTTTATGGATATTCAAAATTTTAAAAAGTCAGGATCTTGAAACAAATGTTTCATTTCATTATTAATTTGACATAAAAATAGTAACATATAAGCAATCATAAATAATTATAAATGGCATACATTGATTTCTATACTTTGTCAAATTAGGTCCAATATTCTATAATTATTTTACTGAAACATACAAGGAAAAAATCGATATAATCATCATCATCGAGAAATCATCGATTAAATATTCAAAACCAGATTATGAAACATAAATAAAAAAATTCATACTCCAAGGGATTTTTTAAACAACCGAATTAACTGTAATTATTTTGTGATATTCAATTCTCTCAAATTCTTTTCTAAAGAATATCAACGAAGACCGAAGTCAACGACCTTCAAAGGATTGTTTTAGTGCTCAAAATTTTTTTTCCCTTATCTCAGCTAGAAGCTGTTTCGAAGCTAACATGTTTCTATTCGGTAGAGATAAAGGCTAGAGGACTATTCCGTGATCTGTTCAGAAGATGTTATGTATAAGGATACATAATAGATCCTACTATAAAATTTATGAAATGATTCTATTTAAGTGTCCATTTAAGTATAAAACTCGCAAACAAATTAGATTTGAACAAGTATTATGGTTTTAATTTCTACACCAATTTTTTCGACTAAATTAAAATAAATGAAACGCGATCTTCCTAAATTATAGCTTGTGTTTTATTATTTTTTATCATCACAAAGAGAATATTATTTTAAAAATTCTCAATTATAGCTAGTTTTCCTCAATTATAGTTAGTGTTTTATTATTTTCTATCATCACAAAGAAAATGTTATTCTAAAAAATGGTAATAAAATCTGAAATACTTTTCAAACACAATAATGACTGAATTCTGCTCTATAAGGTCACTAAAATGCCTTAATATACAATTTAATAATGATATGATTTGCATTAAAGACTTAGTAAGCAATATTTTCAAAACTGGAGCAGCAACACTTATTATTACTCTTTATTTTTCTATCATGTATAAATTCAAATATTAAAAAGAAATTTGAGTTTTCTTTTACATATATCATACAGATGACATTCGGATTAAAATGAATGAAATAATGCTAAAAATGTATTTCCATGTTAATTAATATATTATTTTTTCTAAAACAAAATATATTTTAAAAATCATTAGAACTTTTCTGCACAGTTAAAATATATTTATGAGGTAGATCATTTAAATTATTCCCTCCTAAGTGCCGTCATAAGTTACGGCTTTCATGAAATAAAGTGTTATAAAATTCTAGAGCAATAAACTCAAACATATGTGAAATTCGTGCTAAAACAAACGTATTCTATTTGACATCAAACATATTTTATTTGAAGTCAAACACATTCAAACAAAACTTCTGAACACAAAGGCGAAAGTAATTTTATTTCTTTCTCAGAATTGGCATTATTTATTTTCCGCAGAACAGGAACTTCCCAAACAAGACAGTTCTCCAATTAGAACAAGACTTCTCGGAAACAACCAATAAAACTGGCAGTATACTTTCACAACAATCCATGTTTCCTAGGGCTTCCAGCTATTCACCGGCCCAAGCAACTAAAAGGCTTCTCAAGCAGTTTCATTTGATCAAAACTAGAAAGCTAAGTCTCATCTGGCATTACTAAACGCCGGATGACAAGAAATCCAAGAAAAAAAAATGTTAGGAAATAAAAGAGTACCAAATCTTGAGTATCGTCGGAAGCTTTGATAAAGATGCCTTGGTTAGCAAAACATGAGATTAAATACAGGTTTATAAGTTGGGACTGTATGGACCGGAACTAAGCAATAAAAGCTTTGGCAAAAAAGAGTGAAGTAAATACTTTAGGAAGAAAGGAGGAACATAATATTTGTTTGTGTATCTTGTAGTTTGAAATAAGTAGATTTAAGAATAAGAAAAAAAGGAGAGGGGATCTTTCTATGCAGCTTAAAAGATAAGTTCTTTAAAACCTTTTTTTCGCAAAATATGATTTTTTTTTATTTGGAATCATATTCCCTAAAAATAGAATTGATTCTATCATCTTAAAATTCTGAACTCCTTAAAGAAAGATTTTTATGTCAATGAAAAAGAACTGAAATGAATATTCTTGAGAATGCATGAATTTTTGATAAAACTGTGTTAATATGTTAACAAGCATTACATTAGAATGAAATACTACCTGAAAAAATAATAAAAATTAAATGTCAAAATTTTTTAAAAAGCAATAATAGTTTTGAATGCATTAATAAAGCTAACAACCTATATTAACGAATCTTGAGATTTCTATTCTATGCAATGACAAAAATATTCGTATGCAAGAGATATGAATGAATGACATACAAAACGTAAGAAATTTTCTTACAAAATATGCATTATTTCTAAAGATATTGTGCATTTTAGGTTTTGATAGAATGTGACAGCGACTGCATTGTGAAACATAAATTTCAGAAACATTAACTGTGGCGTGTGAGCTAAAGTAAGTTAAACAGTAAATATATATTAAAATTTTTTTGTCTCCGATCAAGTAAAGCGAAAATTCCTTTAATGTAAAAGTTATTGTAATAATACGATAATAAACACTACATTTTATAAATTAAGCTTTACAAAGTTAGAATTTCTTAGCAATCTTACCATAAAAAGGTTAATTCATGCAGTTTGAGCTCTAGAAAATGAATGTGGACCATCAGAGAATTTTCCGAACTAACTCTGTGGTACAACGAAGAAGCAAAAATAAACTAACATGCAATAAAAAATTTGTATTATTGAACTTAGAAGTTGTGTTACAATTCAACTCTGTTTTGTTCATTTAATTTTGTTTCAGAAATTCGATATAAGCATATCGTTACTTCTGTTCATCTTCGATAGTTATAATTAATGCCATGTCAATATTAAATGTTGATGTCATCTTATTTTTGATTTACTCATTTGAATGAAAACACGGCTAATATATCATGGATGATTTCTTCAGTTTTACGTTTTAGTCATATAACTCTCCCGTTGAAAAGCCAAAACTCTACGACGTAGCAATATTAATTCCGTCAGTTTAAAAATATCTGACTTTTATCAAATAATGAAGGAATTTCATGAAATTGTTCATAGTTTTTCAAAGAAAATGTGTTTACAAGCATATTATTTTGGACATGAATAATATTATAAAATCCATAGAAAGAGGATAATCAAACTCTTGAATCTTCAACAATGAAAATAACATAAGCACTATAATTAAAAGTGTTACAATCAGCATCAGAAACAGAAATAAGTGACTCAATTAAAAACATACCAAACAAATCAACATAAGTATAACTCACTTCCACAAGCTTTAAATTAAAACCATTTTTCATTCTAACCTGACTGTTCTGGGAAAAGAAAAGAAAAGCATTTTCTTACTTTCGAAAGGCTTACTAAACGAGGGATTTTCTTCTTTTCTATGAAAATTCATAACTCGTTTCTTTTGCATCATAAAATAAAAAGCAAGAGTTGTTGGCTAGCCTTACAATTTCTCCACTTCCATTTCTCTAGTAAATAAAAGAAACACATTAAGCCTAAATGATTATTTATCTGTTTACATAAAAAAGACCTCACATTTGTTATTCGTTTTTCATAAAAGGGGTTATGGCTCCCCATAGTCCAAAAGTCACCGTCTTTGAAAACAGAACCATGAAGTCTTTGGATATAGACACTGCATTGTTTTCCGGAGCAAGTTTAAATGTTTTTCAGTCTAGGGAAACGGAATAACAATTTTACTGTCATAGATTTAATGAAAAATACGTCCCTACTTAAGATTTTGATAAATGAGAGCCTGCTAGAAAATAACAAAATTCTTAATAAAAAAAAATTCCATATATGATTTAAATTGTTTTTTTTTCTGTTGTTATCACATTTAAGGGACTTAATACACGTTTTTTTATTCAAATAGATCAATACCTTATCTTTAAAGTTAAACAGATTTTTTTGGTATTAATGTATAAACATAAATGCAAAAATCTCTCAAAACGGATTCAGTGTTGGTAATTACTTCTTAGTGTTGGATTCGGACTCCAAACAAATGTAAACTTAAAAATTTTTAACCTAGTGCTTTTAGGTATTTATATTATTATAAATATAAATGGTTAATAAATATTGAGCTTAATGAATGAATAATTCTATCATATTTCAAAGAAAAAAATGGTGTCATTATTGAGTTTACAAAGGGTATAAAAATGTTCATGTGCTCAGCTAACTTTAAATAATGTAATACCCGATATATTCATGGAATTAATTTAAATAAATAATTTAACAACACAATTAAAATATAAAAAATATCTTAAAAATCATTATTTTCAAATGAAATTCATAAACAAATTAATATATATTTTGAAAATTAGGTGGTGAGTATTTATTTTTTTAATCAAATTATCGAATTGATTTAAGTAAATTCCATGATATTTTAACATTCTAAAATAAAATATAATCCCAAATTCATTTAATTGATTAAATATTCATATATTACTATGCAAAACTCACACATTAATCGATTTTCATTTACATTGACCATCTGCTGTTTCTTTCTCATTTCAATGCAAAGTACTAAAATACCTAAATGACTATTTATCTGTTTAAGAGAAAAAAACATAAACCCGAGAAGGAGAACTCCGTATTGTTTTTTAAGCCAAATGTTTAGATCTGCTTCAATCTTGGGAAAAAAAAGTGTTTAACTTTCGAAATACAGAAAAAAAAGACCATTTCTTTTTTGTATTTTGGAAATACATAAAATACATAAACTTGGAAATACATTGAAACCAACATTATAAAACAATAACACATCTTGTTTTTAATTCCATAAATACTGATAAATATGTTCTTTTGGTCAATTTTCTTTTAAAATCAATAGTTTTCAAAATGATCTTTATTCGGGAAACATCTCCCTTCTCTTTAATATAATTTTTCATTATTTTAAGATTAAATATGCATTAACACAGATATTTTAAAAAGCGATAAGTAAATAAGCGATGATAGAAATTCCGTATATTTTATTTGGTTTACTTAAAATATTTAAGTAAGAGAATGTAAGTAATATTAAGTAATATTTTAAGTAAGAGAATGTGCATTGAAACCTGTTTATTTTGAAGAGAAACATTTATTTCAACAATTAATCTAATAAAAGCAAATGTTTTGTGCCTGTGACATATTTTTATGAAACATATTATAAAATTACACACAATTATTTGGCGTTTATTATGCATATGAAACATCTTTGCATTTGGATCAAAACATTTTTTACAACCAGATTAGAGCATTTTATTTTTTATCATTTCATATGGCATACATTGAACTATGAATTCAACCTTAATAGGTTTAACTACATGTAATGGTATCTACCCATTGAAATTGCAAAAAAAAATGTTAGTTTTCGATGCGCAAGTTTCATTTTCAACTCTTTTACCCAACAAAAAAATTACTATTCGTTAAAGATTTTAAAGTACATAAAAAAAATATTTATAAAAAGGTAAAGTCCATCGAACTCAAAAATTCTTAAAATAGCTCATTTCTTATTTAGTTTCAGAAACAAATAGCTGCAAATATCTCCCTATTGTAATAATATGGATCAGTAATATCTAAAGATTATTTAAATTAATTTCACATTCACAACTTCTTTGTTTTAATATTTATGCTTTCATTATGAAAATACCCTGCAAATTTAAAAGCTCTAGGTTTATAAAACTATATAATGTTAAACATTGCATATATATGTAAAGTTCTACGATTTTTATTTCGTATTATCCATTGCTAGATGAAGTGGATGATTTCCAAACCGGTATCGCATCTTAACGTATCAAGCTCCTACTTACCACCAGAAGAAAGCCATTTTAACATGAGGAATTGAATCTAAGAAATTTGTCAATATTTAATGTTAAAACATGATCTTAATATAAAAACCAGGGATATATAACTAAGCAGCATCAGTTATATTAAGAAGAGAAATAAAAACGACTACATGCACAGTTAAAATAATTACTTTTTAATAAATGCAAACCTTTTTTTTTACAACCATTAACATAAAAAATCCTGTTAATGGTTGTCACTTTTGCCTGTTACTTTTATTGGTGCTATGCTCATTTTTCACACATTTTCTTATTGCATTCACGTTCAGCAAATTTACAGAACAATAAATTTTAAAATTTGAAACTATTGCCTTAACAAAAATATAAATTTAACCAATTGAATTCTAATTTCTATTCATTTGGAAACAATCCAAGATATTATTCACTTGCAGATACATTTAAAGTGCTTGATATTTTTTATTCTTTAAAAACTGTTTCGAGATTCTCTCGCTAAACTCAAACTCTGTATTTTCACTAAGCTCATAACTTTCCTTTCACAGCATAAAATAAAAACCAAAAACTGCTGGTGAACCATTCATTCCTTTCTTTTCATTCCTCCATAAAGTACAAAGGGGAACGCATTTGACCTAAATGATTATTTATTTGTTTACACAAAAAAAGCTCGCATCTATTAATGCGTTTTTCATAAGAGACATTATGGCTCCCTGTAGTCCAGTAGTAACCTCCTATAAGAAAAGGGCCATAAACTCGAGTAGGTGAACACTGTATAGTTTTCCGGGGCAAGCGTTTAAGAGATTCAAAAGTCTAGCAAAATAGAAAAGAGTGGAGTATTTTTTCCCCTTTCAAATTCAAACTAGGAGATATATTTCCAGCTTTGTTATTTTCAAACATATGTTTAAAATATTACAGTTATCACGACTTTACGATGAAATAATTGGAGTCGCTTAGAAAACAACTGAATAATTCTGTAATGAATCTTGTTTTTAGATCACAAAAAATAAAGAGTGTTTTTGCTTTCTTTGTGATTTTTATGGTTAGGATGTTTTATGTTTGTATCAATATATTGCGTTTCAACAATGGGGAAGAGTTTAATAAGGAAGCAGATACTAAATATCAGTTCTAAATATTCCAATTCTACGTTATTTCGACAAGCAATTTCGAAAATGGAATTGATTTCTTCTTTATGATTGCATTTCAGAAATTCTATTAGTTGTTAAAATTTAGTTATCGTCTAAAAAGAATCATAAAGACAATTATATTTCTAATTAATCATGCAGAACTATTCAAATTTAACTAACCCTACGAATCCTTTCAAGGCGTAAGTTAGTACACCTCTCATTTTATTTATGATATATCCTAAATCCGACTCAAGTAACTGGTTTTTATAATCCCTTTATATTTTTATTCATAATCGTGTTTATTCATACAGTTTTATTATATTCCAGATATTTTTCATTCTAATTTTTAACATTTCTTGTACGTTATAAGTATTTGTGTTTAGTCATATTTGTACTACATTCATATTGATTGTTGTTTACTTTTTAAAATAAAGTCCACCTTCATCTATACCAAACCAGAAATTGGTCACACCAGCTCTAGAAACGGAAGTGCAGTGTGGTGTTAAGTTGTTTAGAACCATTAGCTATGAAGAGTTAAAATATAACTTGCAATATTGTTTCTATTTTAGAGGAAATTATATCTTCAGCTTTGATCAGATATGTACTATTGAAACATATTTCAGAATTATTGTTATTTCTCTGATTAACTGAAGTTAAAATCAAAATCTATCTATATATAATTTTTTTTAAATTTTTCAGTTCTTTCATTTACTGTAGACGCTTTAATCATTACTGAAAATATCCAGAAACTTAAAATAAGATTTGAAATAAGAGTCGAATACCCTAATAATAAGAAATTTAATTAAAGCATAGAATATATATTCACAGCTAATATGAAATGTTTCTAAAATTAGAAAAATTTATACGAAAGCAATAACGCCAAAAATATTAATCATAAATTTTTTGCTCAATTCATTAAAAAATCTTAAATACTTTGATATTTCGATGAGACTTTAACAAAATAATGAAAATATTTCATTTGGATTTTTTGGAAAGCATATTAGGAACGGGATGTTAAATTTGATGTCAAAAAATAGTCTTGTAATAATATGTATGAATTTTGATAATTTAATAAGTAAATTATTATCACAGATTGAATAAAATTGGAATGAAAATATGTTTTTGCATTATAATTTATGGGCATAAGAGCAGTGCGTGTTTACGTTTTAAAGTTATAAAATGTAGGATTGATACTATTATTTAACATTTTTTGAAATCTACCAATGAAACTTAATTCTACAATTATAAATTTTTCTTGATAAAACTATTACTTAAGTAGAATAATCTGAGAAAAGATCAAGAAATACACACGATTTGACTAGTTTTACTACCACGATAAGCGAAGTGGTTACACATAAAAATCAGATCATTTGTTGTCTGTAGTTATCATAATAGATTATTTTTCTTTTGAAGCCTTAAGCATGGAAAATTTTTAATTTTAAAATATTAAAAAAAAATAGTAATTTATATAGGAAACTAATCTTCGGTGTGTTTTAAAAGTCACTTATTAAGTCGATATTCTAATATTCTAAAATTCTATATCGATATTCTAAAGCAGATATTAATGACGATCAAGATTTAAGATGTTTTTATGAATGATTTTTAAATAGTTTATTGTATTTGATATATTTTGCAGAAAATTATTTTTGATCTGAAATATATTATATATGAAATAATTTTAAGCCCGAATCATCCAAGTATATCAACTAGTACTTTTTTTAATGTATGATGTCTTGATATGATGTCTTGATGTCTTCTTTAATGTATGATATTTGATGTTAATTTACAATTTAAAAATTTCGTGAATATTGAAAAATAAATTCAAAACATGAGTCAGCTTAAATATTTTATAGTTTTTGATTATTAATGATCATTCAATCAATATCTATTTTATATGAATTATCTGTAGATTTCTTAAGCCATTTATACATAATCTTTCCGGGAAGAAACTTTTCGATAGTGTTTCCTTTTGATATACACTCAACACTTTTCACAGCTGATTCTCTTTTCACTATTCATTCCTCAGTTAAAAAAAATAATGCTATCTATACCCGAAATGCTCCATGAATGGAAAGTGCTCCAAATGTTTTATGTGCTATCCGAATATTTCAGTTAGTGCCAGTTTTTCAGGTATTCTATAACTCCGATTGACCTATTCAGATTGACCATAAGCGAATTTCAGATACTTCATGCGTCCATATACCCGATTCGATATTTTCCTTCCCTTTTCGAATCTAAGCGATGGGATCTCATTTACCCGTTAAGACTAGGTGGAATTCCTGACATTTGATTGCTGCATTTCTGGCTATGAAATGCAGCAGTTTAAGGACTCCAAAAACTATGCCGACGAATATATGAAGATATGTGTATATGCATATGTGCAATGTATTTGTAATCGAATAATCAGATGCTAATAATCTAAATTAATTTATGTTAGAGATTATGTAAGATAATTTGTTGTTGTTTCTATCATTTATTTGCATCAAAGAAAAGAAAGTCAAGAAATTAAATAAACTTCTGTATATTCGAGATAATTTATTTAAAGTAAGGTAAAATTAATTAGAGCTTGCATGTCTCTGCAAATGTACTATATAATAAGTTAACAAAAATAAATCTATCACTTGAACATTAAGATAAACTTAAAAATTAAAATACTTTATACTTAGTACCAAAAATTTGATTTCTATAGTATCTGAAACCTTTTTAATGCCTTATGGTGAAAATTGTATGAGTCTGTTACGGATATGTAACTCATATGAGCGATTTGATTGTTGATTTATATTTCATTTGCTGCATTATGTTGATTTCAACAAAAAATATGCAGGTGTAATTCAAACTGAGCTATATCATTCTGCATGCATGCACAAATGTATGTATTGCTGTTATATCAATATTTTGAATTAAGAGCTAACGTATTTCTTTAGTACCATTTTCCTTAAACCAACAGCCGTTTTCTCTTTTTAAAAAATATCTGTTATTACAGGAAATCTTATTAGTTTTCAGTTAAAATATTTTTTATGTCCTTGAATATGTATAATGAATCATTAAACTCAAATTAAATATAAACTAGTTGGAAAGGTATCTCTAAAACTTTCACGCCCACTCTCTAATACAGTTTTACCACCAATATTTGTATAGGCTCTTGTGAACTTTTTACAACAATAGTGAACAATTATGAACAATATTTTTTAAATATTGATCTTTGACATTTTTTCCTGGATGCATTACGTGATCTTTGGTGTGATTAATCCCTGGCCGGCTATTAATAATACTCAAAAATCCCATTCAAATGCTTTTTCTCTTACCGATATAAACCCAAGTTTGACATAAAACTATTATTGTAATCACGAATTCACAGATCGAAATTCAAAAGTTAAGATTTTCGCGTTATTTATTCATTATGTTTGCATACTTGCTAAAATACATACTAACAGAAAATCAACTCCTGCATAAATTTATTCCAAATTCAATACGTATCTCTACTTTCAATATAAATCTGTATGCGAAATTGCGTACTTCTAGTTTCCTTCGTTTTGAAGTTGTCGTGTTAAAGTACTTTATTTATAGTAAAAAGGTCAGACAGACTTCCTCTGAATGTAATAGATCATAATTTGATAGAAATCTACAAATTTGGAGAAAAGATCGTATATCGTGTTTATTCTTCTGGCTGAAAGTATCTTTGCTATATCTTTGTCATGGACATGATGTTAAAATGTGTTTGAAAAAAAGTTTGAAATATGGACATTAGTTAAAACCTTGAGATCGAATTTTCTAAGATTACAGTAATTTATCTTTATACTTACCATGCTTTATACCCCCCCCCCTCTTCCCGAAAAAAGATAGTACCCTCTTGAGTTTGAATATTTTTGCAAAATATTTCCTCCTAGCAGGCTTATTTAGTGCTCTACATAGTAAAATATGACAAAAATCTCAAATTATATACAACATTTAAAGATAAAGGAAACTTATAGGACGCTTAGCATATTATTGACTTCATTTTAATTAAAAAAATATGTAGAATATCTAGACTTCCAATTAAAATCATCAAGTATTGCGTCATGCGTTATTTTAAATGATGTAAATACTAGTAGAAAATACAAATAAAAATTGTTATTTCTCCCGAAGTTTTCATTTACTCTAAAAAATATCTGATACATGAAAAATTATAATTTAAAGTTTATTTCACAATGCTCTGTATTTGAGCTATTCTTCAACAAATAAATTATATGTATCCCAGAAAATAATCAAGATTTCGTTATTTTTCCTCTTATGTTTGTGAAATAAAATTCAGCACACCTTTGTACATAAAACTGAAAACAACTTCCCCTCAAACAACTCTTTTACACCTCAAACCGTGACTGTAACTATTAAAAATCCTCCCAAAGCGGAAAATATTTATCCAACGTCGAATCTTTCTGTTTACTTGAACTAAACAAAAGGATGTTTGATTTCACATTCAAGCATGACATGTCAGGTAAAATAAAAAGTAGCGACGTACAGTGGAAGAAAGAAGTTTATCGTACTCCAACAACCGCAAACCAGAATTTGAAGTTACTTTTGACAAGTGAAAAGCAGGATAAGTAGTGCAAGACTATTAGACAACATTGTTCTTGGCTTTGTTCATTAGTGAGAAGAAAATAGAAAAGAATTTCAGAATAAGGCTATGGATTAACTTTACATCCTTTTTAGAACTGAAATGTTTGGAGAGATGGTTCGTTATTTCCTTGATGAATATGCTAGTCATTTAATATATGAAACTTAGATTATGTTGTTTGTATTCTACAACTACATGTTTCATATACACAGAATTCTGAATAGTTAAATGTGAGATCAATAAATGATATTTTTATACTCTTACTAGCATTATGAATTATTTTTTTAAAATATAAATTTAAAGAAATTGTGGATATTATCCAACATAATATCATAAATCATATTTCAATAATATATAAATTTTAAAATAATAAATTGCGATTATAATTTAATTAAATATTTTCTAAAATTTTTGAAATAAACATTTTTAGCATTTTTTTAAAATTTATGTTTTAAAAGATAACCTGGTTGGTCACAGAGGAGTAAAATTTTAGCCTGGGATGGCAAAGAAAAGTGAAAGATCGTGTGTAAAGCTTTATTCAGGTAGAGCTTCATGTGTACAAAATCCACTATTAGACTACCTTGTAGTAAATTGTAAATAGGATGTCAGTGTAGAAAATCAATTATATGGGAACTTTAAGCTTCATACTCAATTTACACATTAAAGGCGGGAGTCGTAGTATTATGATTTGATCCGCGTTACCCAGCATACTTTTGCCAAGATCGCCGCCTTTAATGTGTTAGTATAAAATTTGTTCTAAGAATCTCGTCATCTAATATAACGGTCAACATATTATTTATCTTATACTAGTCAGAAAACAATAAGTAAATTTGCTTTTTTAGTTAAAATCTAAAAAACGAGTAAATTTGAAAAAATTAACCATTTGTATCTTGTTAACCATTTGATAATAGATACCTTTAGGTTAAATTGTAATGTCTGTCTAGAGAAATCAGTTAATTGAAAATAAGAATATTTTTTACCAGAATAACGATTCCTACTAAAAAATTCGAGTTATGTGAGCTAATTATGGATATGTTACTTATCTAATATTGGTAAATGTTAGAAAAAAATAATTAATTTTACCTCTTTTTAGATAAATATTTTTTTAAAGAATACATCTCAAATAATATAATTTTTTCCCAAGTATCTCGAGTTCTGTGAGATACATTTTAATACTTTATTTATCTAATGCCAAAGTTAGAAAACTACGATTAATTTTGCTTTTTAAAAATAAAATTGAAAAAAATGTGTATTTCCACAAAAATTAATAACCTTTAATGTATCCGTTTAACACATTTGATAACTGATTAGTTCTAGATAATCTTTGTGTAAACTGTAAACGGGATGTATGTCTAAAAAAACAAATTTGTTGAACATTTTAATAAAAGTTTTGTATTCAATTAACATAAGGAATTCTTTTAAGAGTCTAAGTCTTGTGAGATAAGTTTGGATACATTATTTATCTAATACTAGTGAAAGACAGAAAACATAATTAATTTTGCCTCATTTGTGATAAAATTTAAAAAGCGAATAAATTTGAAAAAATAAATCACTAAAAATGTGTCTTAATCCAAATTTGATATTATGCATGGAATTGTCTTTGTCCTTCTGTATTTGAAAATTAACATTAAAATTAATCATTAATCATTAAAATTAATCATCTTCTATCATTGAAAATTAACATTAAAAACAAATTAATGTTTATCACAAGCATGTTTTTAAAATTTATGTCTTTATTAAAATTAAGAGAATTTTAAAACGGTAACTACTACTATTAGATATCTATAAAATCTATTATCCTATAAATTCTATTGATATCTATTACAAAGACTCTACTTTGAACTTCTTAGCCATACACTTATTCAGTATTTTTTAAATGGACTCTCTGTCGTGAAATCTCTTATGTTTTCATCCTTTCTAAATTAACATGCCTGATTCAGTTTATTTTATAATAAAGTACAGCTTAAAAAAATTAGCCCAGGATGTATTGCTGAAAAATTCAACCATGCAATTAATTCTGTATCTTCAAAAACCTATTTTTGAAAAGAACATTCATTAACCCTTTTGAGGAAATGTTGTTTTCTGGACTAATAATGTTAACATAATTAGAGCATATATCATCTATTCATGTACTCGTACATGAATTCACTTTATTTTGTTATGTATGATGGTATAGTGACATTTTAACCACTCTTGCATATACCATATAGAATGAGTTGATTATATTTCTTTATTATTTATCACACTCAATGTAACCGTGAAAAATAATTCTCATTCTATATCGTTTTTAAAAGAAAGCAATGTAATTTTCTAATTTTTTTTATTTGATCCTTTTCAGGTAACACTCTTCGGTCCAGACGCCGGAGCAGCTAGCATCATGGCCCTGATGTCTTCACCCAAGGCTCAAGGACTCTTTCACTCTGCGTGGCTGATTGGGCCGACTATGGTCTTCAACAGGAGTTTTGAAGAAGTCACAACACATAACAAGGGGCTGTTCCTGCAACGCTCAGGATGTAAAGACGCTCAGTGTCTGAGAAAAGGGGTTGCACAGGATATCATTGCTGCACACTTGGGAAAGGATGACGCATCTTTTAGAATTAGGGACCAGAATGATTTGCCCATACAAGGGATATTTCCAGAGCAACTCATTGTTATGGACGGTAAGATAAAATTTTATCATCACTTGAACTTTTGTTTTATCCCACTTGCTCAATCAAAAAAAAAAATCATTCGTTTTATTCTCATAAGTCATCTGAGTTAAATTTGTCCTTTCTGTTGAAAGTAGATATCTGAACACATTTTTTTTCCTTCCTAATATAGACAGTGAGAAATTTTATTAATATTTAACATATCCTGGGTACAGCTAATTTCTGCTCTAACATTTTATTCTCAAGAATTTCTGTCGAAATCATAAGAATTTTCTTTCGAAGTGATATACAATGCAGTTGCTGTTCATACTTCTCGCTGTAAACGATATTTTTCGTTTTCTTACTAGTGGTATAGATATTACATCGTAATTTCAGCTTTTTCTTATATTTATGGTACCAGTTAATGAGGTTGTACATATATTTTACTGATAGAATTCTATCAATAGATTTGGATCTTTTCTATTAGTTGCTGTACAAGTTGAAGATTGGGGACTCAACACTTGTTTTTGAACTAATCTATATTGCTCATAATCATTAGGAAGATTATCAAAATTTAATTTTTTATTCAGTTAATTTATAGTGAGTAGTTGAATTATGGTTGAAGCGAAACAAAAGTAGCAGTCCTAGAGCAGTAAAAGAAAATACCCGAACTTTTTTTCAGCTTAATTTAAACAAAATAAGAAGTGGTCCTACTTTTCCATTAAAATCTATGTAATAAGTGAATTCAGATTTTTATTTAATCATAATGGTAGAGCTAAATAATTTTTCGAACGATTAAATTCCATAAGTATTGGATTATTTCTTGTCTGATGGTAAAATTCATTGCTAGAAACTACAAAAAAACATAAAGTACTATGAATAATCGAAAGGAATCACTGAGTACACCTAGTAAGGAACTATTCGAAGAAATTCTTAAGTTCATTCTTAAGAAAATAGACGAAGAAAATATCAAAATTATTGTTAGCTGAGAAAATTTAAAATGGTTGATAGCTAATATTATTTAATTATTTTTAATTTTATTAATTTCTTATTAAAATTTAGCTAATATTATTCTTTTAATTTTGATTATAAATTATTAAAGTATGATTTATATTAAGTATTAATTTAATTTTGCCGAATATCCACATTCAGATTTTTCCCACTTGTTCTGCAATGTTCTTTTATTCAAAAGTTATTCATAAAAATTCGCATTGCTTCATAAGACGTATATATAATTTTGAGTACAAATATTTCGACTACAAACAGTATCTACTAAAATAACATTTATTTACTAGTCATTTCATATGAATAAAGAATATTCAATAATTTATTTGCTACAATTTATTGAATTTTAGATAATTTCTTTTCTTTTATTGGAAGATAATTTTATATTCAAAATTCAATATTCAGCTAATAGCTTTCAATTTTTTTTTGATATTGAGAGATCTAATGATAATTTTTTTAACATAAACATAATTTAACATAATTTTTTTAACATTACAAAAAATAGAGCTTTCGTGTACGATTTACATAAAAAAAAAACAAGTTACTTTTTAATTCTTAAGAATGATCACACAGTTTTGCGATGGATTTATCTGTCTTCCATTGTTTCAAATTTAAATTATGTAAATATTTTATTAAATCAGCTATGAATGAGCCATATGGATTTCTGAAAAAAATTAATGTTTACTGATTTTTGTACTTTAAAATTGGCATATTTTAACTCCTGAATTTTAGAATATTGATCTATGTGTAATTACACATAACTATTCGTTGTGATGACTTTAGCAGACTGAATTACTGAAAATTGTTGTCAAGCAAACATAGGAATAATTTTCTCTCTTTTCCTGTCAATTTTCTTCTATTGTGAAATTTATTCTGCAACCTTCATTACCTTAAATTTTCTTTGAAAGCAAATGAGAGTGATGACAACAGACATATTCGAGCTTAATAGAAATTTTCTGGAAAGATGACGAAATATGTTATTGGTTATTTTTTATAGAAAGAAGTAAACAATGAATTGTATGAGAAATTATCTTCAGGAGTTAGCTCAATCCATCTCCGATTAGATGATTCTCTTTCCAAAATCTTAAATCAGGCAATTAGTAAGCAGTAATGTCGTAACTGATATATTAATTTTAATAACGATTCTGAAGTTTACTAAGCAGTTATAAAATTTCTTAAACTTTAATGAATATTAATGAGGGAAACTCTTAATTGATACTTGCGTCTTTTCAATAATTTATCCTTTGAAAGGCGAAAAAAATTATTGTTTTTAGTGTGATAAAAAAGTAATGTACATTTGTTGTGCATTCATTCAGGCACTTCTGAAAAAAATATTTCTGCTTCTATTTTAGCATATATTTATATGCACTAAAATATTATTTAATGTATTTTAGTGTATTATTTAGTATAGTATTAGTATACTATATAGCATTAGTATATAAAATAATATTTAGTTTCTATTTCTTGCAATAAGATTTAAAAATTAAATTTGTATTTCTTAATTAAATCTGAGTCTCTTGTAAAATTTGTATCGTATTTTGTAATTTAAGAAGCTATATGATCATAAAGTTACATCTGTATTGGTATTAATAAGTCAACTCTTAAAAGAACAATCACATTCCCTGTTTTCTGCACGACACTGATCAATTTTTCAGAAAAAAAAAAGAAAAAAACATATATATTTCGCATAGTACGTTTAATTAGAGTTATGACGATTGCCACAAATTTATTTCTAAACCGAATGTATCTGAGCTTCAACTCGGATATTAAAATATCAGGCGTAATTTTCAATTTTTACATTAATTGGAAGAATTTGAAGCAGCGTTACACCGGCTTAAATGAGTAAACAAACACCATATTTAAACATATGTGAATCGAAAAAATGGTAAATTTTTAATATTGATTCCTTTGTTTCAAATTTATGAATAATACTGAATAAAATGATTTTGCCTATTAAAAATCATCTTCAAAACTTTAATATAAAATTAACGAAATTGAATACTTGAAACTGTTATTTTTAAAACTTTTCATTTTTCAAAATTTTCCTCTTCTGATATGAAGAGTAACATAAATTATTTCTAAATAAATATAAAAATAATGCTACTCTGCACAAATTAAGCAATTATAGCATCTAAATTATCTGATGCACATTAATACCGTCTTTAATATAAAAATCAATCACCTTCTGAAACGACAATTAAATCCATTCTGACATTATTTCAAATAGATAAACATTTGTTATAAACTCATCGTCGAGAGCTTGATATTTTCCCGTCAGACCAATTACAATTAATCGGTGATTAACATAATTTACTTAGTTTTCCAAACAGAAGTGACATTGAGTTTTACGTCTATCAAAAAATATTGGGGATTCATAAATTTAAGTTCAGCTCTCGTCTTTCATCAATTTAAATCGTTGAGTTAAAGTCCTAATATGCATGTAAAATGTCATGTTCCTTAAGAATCTTTAATGTAAATATGCAAGAGATGATTAATTATATAGTTATCTTTAAAAGTTATGAATTAAATTATCAGAACAGAAATTATTTGCTCTAGAAGCTCTAATTAGAATTGTTATCTCTATAAATGCTGATAGAGCGCTAAGATAGTGGTTTCCAATAGTAACTTTTAATAGAATATTGGTTTTCCTTAGAGAATGTTGGTTATTTCAAGATGGTTAAGCAAAATAATTATAATTAATAAAGAAAGATCATAAAGAAAAAAATATTTACAAAATAATATAGAAGAACCTATAAAATTAATACTTTGATTTAGCTTTACTGTGCATAAGTTAAGAAAACTATAACTTACATTTCAATTTCAATTATGAATAATGTATTATATGTAACACCTACGTATTCAATTTAGATTTTCAACATCTATAACAGTAAGATAAACACAGCGAATTTAAAAACAAATAATTGCAATTTCAAAGTGAAGTGACTGATGATATAAAATAATTTTCTCTGAATTACAACCTGTTGCCCATTTGATTATATTATTATTGATTGTACTAATTTTAATCCGATCCTGATGTGAAAAGGGGACAAAAGAATCCCAAGTCAGATTTAGTTTAGCTTGTATATAGAAAATACCAACACCGATATAGCTGAAAATGCTACTTCTGACACACATCTTTTTACATATTCATATAGGAAAAATAGGAAATTATTGACATCGTCAAAAAACTCGAACTCAAGGTGTTGATGGATTTCCATCTGAAGTGCTCCCTGAGTTTGAAAAACGAAATTTTGGCCTTATGTCTGTGACAAAAATAGATCTTAAAAACTTTGAGATATAGGAAGGAAACATGATGTTTTCACGAAAATTTGCAACTTTCTATTAATTTTCGTGCAAAAGATGTTGGCAGAAAATTTATCTGTCCAGGTGTCCGAATATACATTAACAGGGTAACGACAAAAAAAAAAGAAAACTGGATAGATAAAATGTAATATGTAAATTTAACATATAAAATTAAAATTCCTATGACACTTTGAGCCAAATACAATAAATGATTGACCATTTGCCAGTCTTTAAGTTTAAAACCACGTAATATCGAAAAAGGAAAACTGAATAGCTTGGATACAGGAAATTTGGTTTGGAATTTTCTGAATAGAAATCTATTCTCGTGCCAAATTTTTATTTCATTCAATATTAGTAAACATGCTTCAAAAATAAAATTTAAATTTTCAGATGCTATTAACTGCATGTCAGGAATTAATTACTAAAAGCACCTGCAAGTATACAAACGGTAAATTTGGTAAAGATATTAAATTCTCATCAAAAGTTATATTTTTAGTAATTATTGAATGCCATTACTATGCAAGGTGTTGTATAGGATAACACCCTTATTAAAATGCATGCGAGAAGATTTCGGGAAACAACTGCGACTAGTTTGGCTCTATGAGGAAAAATATCCAAATGCATTGCCATAAATATTCTAAGTTACCCTTCTACAATTATTTTTCTTCATTTCACATGAAAACTCAAAACTTAATTTTGCCCATTGCTAATTTATAATATATATTCCTAATCCATTTTTTGGCCAATCCATATGAATCGTTGACGATTTGTTTGTATATCATACCACCAAGGTACTCGTTTTTCAAAAAATACTTCTCTATTGTCTTATTGAAAATTTGAATTTAATTTCCCTCACACAAAATTTCTGAAATGATGTCAGATTAGCACCTGAGAATTCATGTGAAAAAACTGCGCATTGCATTTTAATTGAAATTTTCTTTTCTATTTAAGCGCATGCAGATTTAAGGATGTTTTATTCAATAACTATGATCAATAATGTCAAGTGTTTTTCGATGGCTTGGTATAAACCTAAAAAAAGAATATAATAGTCGTATTATTGATTCTACGGTACACAAAACAAAAATTTATATATATACTGTCCGAATAAATTTCATCATTTTAGAGCATTTTATTTTAGAGCATATTAAAAATTTATATATATAGTGCGTGCGTATTTATAGATATATTGTCCGAATTTACAAACAAGATCTATTTTTACTTACCAAATTATGTTGTATGAATAAGAATATAAAAAATCTTTCAGCAATTCATAAAGCTCATAAATAAGGAAAATAATTCTTCAAAAATTTTACTTCTTACATTGAGAAAAAGTTACAGATGTATTCAAATTGTTGTTCATTTATCTATCTTCTTTTTTTCCTTTTCATAAAATGTGAATAAGCGTATTAATGTGGCGCTGCATAAGAAATACTTTGAAAAATATTATTTTATTCGCACTTTTCAATAAATTAGTACTATTTTTTAGGATTATGTATGTCGGAAGCCCATCTATTTTATGGCATTATTTCGTTAATAGTAAAGGCATTTATTTAAAATTCTCTATTTTAATTTTGCTAAGAATTATTTCTAAAATATTTACTTAGATTCTTAAAGATCTTAGAGAATACTTTAACTTATCTGAACATCTGCATGTTCAAAACCTGAATTAGATAAACATTAATTACTAAATCCTCTACGATAAACATATTCTCTCTTTCTCGCTCTTGTTAACATGCGAGCACTATTAGCAAGCATTAATATGATTTACTCTGTTTTCCCAACATAAGTGACATCGAGCTTGACTTCTGTCGTTAAGAATGCTGGACATATAAATTAAAGTTCAGCTACCGTCCTTCATCAATTTAAAGTCTCCGTGCTTGAAAATGTCAATAAACATGAGTAATATCTCGGCTTCCTTAGAAATTTCCTGCAACGATACTGCAGCATATGAATGATTGGTGTATTTCTCTTAACTATAATCCAGAGTAAGGAAATAATTAAGTAACTGGGGCAAGAATTCATCGCCCTCGCATCCCCAATTAGAACGTTCTCTCTGGGTGAATTTCCGAAGAGTGAGGATCTGAGAAGACAGTGATTCTAGTGAATAAATTATTGTCGAAATAAATGATTGATTTCACCAGAGGGTTAAGGCTATTTTTCTAAGTTATATATTGACGAGTTTTACGAAATCTTTGCAGTTATCGAAAAGTAAGATGTGATTGTTGGCAATCGTGTAATTTTGATTATATGTAGTTAAGGACAGAAATTAAATGGGTTTAAATTTTAAAGCCATTTAATTTTAACTTGTTAATTATTCTAAAATTTTGAAGTTATTTTTTTACATAGGAGGTTTCAATATATTTGTTAAATTTTCTGTTTCAAATAAAAAATAATTTTTATTTTATCAAATAATTATCATTTTATGCCTAATTTGAAAGATTTGCGGTATACATTGAACCAAAAAATAAAACCCGATTGTATACGTTTGTATATTGATCACTTATATTTATTAGTATATAATAAATTTCCTTATTAATCCATCACGATAATTACATAATATAAACGTATAATAATCAGCAAGGAATTCAATCCCAATACCTACTGGCAATTCTGGTTCAAAATATTTTCATACTCTCTTTGTTTTGTGGGTTGCCTGCTGTAGCATATTCAATTTATACCTCATTATGTCAAAAGAATCTCTTTTTAGAATAATGTGTCAATGAGAAAATATTAAATCGTATTCTGTTTTTTTCTTTAATCTTATTGTTTTAAATAAAATTTGACATCAAGCTAACTAAAACAATGTCTAAATGTCATATCATGGAATTATGTGTTATGTGTTACATCCTTTTCTAACTGTCAGTATATACCTCAGAAAGACTTCACTGTATGTATTTTGTCCCTCAAAAATCTCATTAAAGTACAATAAAAAATACAAGTTTAGGCAATTTTCCTGAGTTTTCTGAGTAAGTAACATTTTCCTGAAAGCTTTTAATTAATAAACTCAATCAAGTGCGAAATCCTTCGAAAAATTCCACTTAATTAACTTGTATAATTCTTAAAAAGAGTTTGATGAAAAAGGTTGTATAAAAAGTTAAGGAATTTTATACAGAATTTAATTTTTGCTTCTATTGTACGTTAAAATTTTTTATGAAGCATATTCAATAAAAGAAAAGAAGAATTACTCTTATTCATTTGTTTTAAAGAAGTAGATAAGGTGTACGAAAGCGAAATTCGATACTTAGGATGACTAGTGATTTAGAATGATTAAATTTCATAAATTTATTAGCTCACTTAATAACATCATTTAATGCTCTAAAATGATAAAACTCAGCAAATCTGATGATCAACATCTTGAAGGATTACGACACATTCAAAACCATTTCACTGATATTAAATAATCATTACATCTTTATATTCAAGCATTATATAGAAAAAAGCTTCAAAATGGAAGTTTTGCTTTCATAATGATTACGATATATACAAAGGATGTCTAAATAAAAATATACAAAACGACACAGTGGGTATAAAAGAAGACTTTATTCAAAGTATACTCCATAGACCCATTGATTAACGAGCTGAAAGATTCCTTGAATTCCTGTGGTCGTGATGAGACCTAGTCCTTCATAGCGTCCTTGAGTTCACCATCAAGGTACGCTTCCTGTTGAATTCTTCGAGCACAGAGAACCATGAATTCCGATATGTATTGTGAGACACTCCGAAGACTCTCCAAGTCCATCAAGAGCAAAAGACCGGGGCTACCGGGGGTGTGGTTCTGCCCCATGGTAACGCACGTTTACACGTCTCCAGGATCACATACGCGGAGCTGACCATGATCAAATGGGAGCAGCTTGATCATCCGACTTACAGTCCAGACATGTTGCCCTGCTTTTTTATGTGTTTGGTTTCATGAAAAATATCTAGAAGGAAAGCGCTTCAACTCTGACTGTGAACTCAAGGACATTATGAATTGGGTCTCGTCACGGCCACGTGAATGCTGGCAACAAGGCATCCTTCAGCTCGGTAATCAATGGGATTGTTGTGCTCAGGTCTATAGTATATATTTTGAATAAAGTTTTCATTTATACACATAGTGTCTTTTCGTATCTTTTCATTTGAACACTCCTTATAGGTTTCTGTGGTTACTTAAGCAATGTTCCTGATGAAATTTATTTGATACCAGGGAGTTTGATAAACTAGCTTTGAAAACTTTAATACTCTTTCGATAGACGAATGCATGCTCAATGTGCGACTATCTAAATGTTTCAAAATTAGATTTCCATTGCGATATATTATAGACTCTGACTTAGCTCCTTCTTTGTATGAAACAATAGACTACTGGAAGATTCGAAAAGATAATAATTCTCATGTTGGGATAATGAGCATTTGCCTGGATGTTGTCTATGTAGCTAAGAATAGCTCCAGTGGTATGACACGTAAAGAAAGAAAACTCAAAACTACATTATCTACAATGTAAAATAGTTCCTACCAATCGTTGTTTAAAAGCAAATCCATTTATGATCAAAGCAGGGTTTAAGGATTATCTTGTAATTTCTTTGTATATAGTTTACTTGAAAGAAAAAATAAAGATTCGAATAAATGAATAAATAATACGATATAAACAAAAAATTAAACTTGGATGTTTCAAATCTAAATCAACCAAGATTATTAGTAGCCCATTGCTGTTTAGCGATTCACATTCAACTATAATGTAAAAGATATACTCAATTAAGAAGAAAAGAAGAGAAAATTTGCAAAAAAAATTTTCATCAATATTTTATCTTTACTTTTTTTCTGTAATAGATATTGTAATGCATTTATATTGTTGATCCGAGTCTCTCTCTGTGCAAAACTCTTCCATAAAAGAACACAATCTTCAAAACTTGAATAAATTTCCAATTACGTTAGGTCTCAGATGAAAAATATTTAACGCTCTAATTTATATACGTAGACGATGTATTTTAAAATTCAGATAGTCAACAATATCTAAAAACAATAATACAAGCATTCCTTTAAATAAAATACAATCTCTTGGGAAATATTAGTGCATATTAGTCTTTTGAGGGAATCAAATTATTAAATACATTTCGTCAGGAGTTTTGGGAAATGTATAAGTTGTATTTTTGTGAAATAAATAAAACTAGACCAATATTAAAGCTAATATAAGATCAAAGGCATCGATGTGTGATGTGATTTTAGAAGCTTTATAACCATGGCCACATCAAATGGAAGAAATATATTCATTTTATGTATTAAACCACTCGTGATTCTAAAGTATTTCCTCGTATTTTTCGCTTACAAATATACTCTGCTTTCTATATTTCGGGTTTGGTTTCTATTCAGGAGCTGTTTCCTTTCCTTCAAGACTGCTATTAAACGAAAATAAGCAAAATATGCAAACGGATCATCTTATAATAAGGATACGTGCAAAGCACACTAAATGTGAATTTTTTTGTAAAGTAAAAAAGCGAACAAATTGCACAACTTGAAATTTTCTTGAATATAATAAACTCCTTCATACATATTTATTTAACCCATAAAAGTCTGTGCTTTAATGGCTGAATTTTATATTCTGAACTCGATAGTTACGTTTTCATTCTCAAAAATAAAGGAACACATTTTTTTCTGAATTGAAAAAAAAAATATGAAAAAATGGCCCATGCATTTATCGCATCTTCGCCAGATGTGAATTTTTTTCCATAATTCCTCGAGCTGAAATCGATATTTTGCTTCCATCCTATTATAAAAACAATTCACTGAAGTATAAAAATGTCATTCTCTTATTTATTTATTATCTGTATTTTTTCTCTGAAAATTTCATAACTTTCGATAAAGTTGAATCTGAAGTTTTTTCTGAAATTATTTAATAGTTTGAAAAAGCATTTCATTTTTTCCCTTTAATGTGAAGCCGGCTGTGTTTCACAACCAGGTGTGCTCTACCAAGTGAAAGGATAAAAATTAGTCGTACGTAAACGATGTTAAACATTATTTTTTTAAAAAAGTATATAGAATAATTATTTATGTAATTCCTAATGAAACGTTCTAGTCTTTGTATAAAACATTATAAATAATTACAGATAAATGTAAAAATCTCTAGTTCAAAGACCATGTAACATAAATAAATAATAAATAGTAATAGAAAAAGAGTGAAAGGGGAATCAACCCTCTGACTGCCCAATTTGTTGACCAAAATCGCTTCAAAAATTGCTTTTTTGTATATTTTGAGACTATATATATTGGTGAGTAGAAAAATGCATTTTTTTCCCTTTCTAGGCAATATTTTTCTAACAATATGAGTTGGACAAAATGTAAAACTTAGCGTCTAATACTGTATATAATTTGTTTCAATATTTAAACGGGGAAACACTGGATACACTGCTCAATAATACACTTGCCTGCGGAATGATCAGCCAGGGGTTTAATCCTTAAAAAATTAATGTTTCTATTAAGGCAATTATACTTTTTAAAATATTTTTTCTTTAGACATTTGTTACCATAAGTCTGTTAATATCTAATACGAATTGCTTATGCTGATTAAAAACACTTTAGGGAGTGTGAATTTATACAATTTCTTTATGCCTATTCCAATAAATTATTTTGAAATTTTGTAACTTAATATTTCCTATTTTATTAATTTATGCTGTTCTGTCACAACTTATTAATTCCCTATTATCGCATTGGTAACTTATTAAAAATATTTTGTCTCATGAAAATTTCTAATGTTACACTATTATTCTATAGGATGTCAGTTATGGGAACGAAAAATACCCATTCCTAATAAGGAAAAGGAGAATTTGGAAAACAAACATATCATGACATCCTATAACATAGAAAATATATTTTTTTTCTGTGACAATGCTTTCATTCGTTAAAAGAGATAACTTTAAAATGTGGATGAGAAGAGATTTGACTTCTTCAATCTTTTAATAATAATATATGGAAATGTCCATGCACTAAGTTAAGAGTTATATAATTTCGTTCAGATATATTTTGGAGAGTGAGAATGTGTATTTAGAAGAAATTGATTTAAATTTTAAATCAGTATTTTACACAAATAAAATTAGGCAATATTTTAGAATTATTTACCAATAACTTTCAGAGAAGGTATCAAAAACACCACAAATTAATTAACTCACAATTTCTTAAATAATTTGACAAAAATTTTATTTTTACGCTCCCTTATATTACATTTTTTATAATACCATTTTTATTCCTAACATACAGATTTTCCACTAGTTTTAATACATTAAAAAATACTTTATAAAATATTATTCTTAAAATAGCTTTCATTGTTACAATTAAATATAAATTATTTTATAATACAAAATTAAGACGAAATATTACCAGTAACTTCAGGATGATAATTATTTACTAAAAGTGACGAAAAACATAAAATATAAAATTCAAGATAATAAAACATTACGCACGAAATAAGTTTAAAAAATATTTTTAAAGAAATGTTCTTTACTCAAAGGGAGAAAAAAACATTTTAAATAAAAGCAGAAGTAATCTTACCTCAACAACTGTACATAACTTCATGTTATGGAATTATGAGAACATCGAGTATGAATTTTGGAGTAATTGGAAGCTGTAGTTGAAAACCAAGAATTACTTTTTTTATAAAAAAATATTTTCTTCCTATTTATTCACACACACACACACACACACACACACACACACACACACACACACACATATATATATATATATATATATATATATTGTCTTTGTTAATACTATAAATAAAATATATACTACATATAGTACTTTAATAATAGCACTTATAATTAAAAAAAATTCATATAATTCCAAAATCCCTCTTTTTTCAACCAGCGAGACTACTTGAAATCATTCCTTTTTCAAAATGAGTAATACATACTGTGTGACTGAAATTTTATGTACTAACGTAGACATTATCTACAAAATTTATATAGCTGTATAAATAAAATTTGCTGCCCGTGTTTAACATCAAAAATGTAAATCTGTAAGACGTTTCGAACCAAATCCATCAAGAAACTGGCTGCCTTTCTCACTTGATCATTCGCAGTTATGTAAACGTAAAAATTTAATAGTATGGTAATTTAAATTAATAAAATTTTGCTTGCCATCTTTTGACTACAAAAGCAGTTTTATGTCAAATTTCAATTTCATGCAGTTATAAAAAAAGGCCTTTAAAACATTAAATTGATTTTATTGTAAAATTGTGTATTAGCCGCATGCTGTCAGTTAATCCCCAAAAAGTCGCCTAAGCCCAATAAAAACGCTAGATTCGAATAAAAGATTGATATTTTCCACTAACATTTTGCATTTAATATAGAAGTAATAGTTATCTTACTACCCTACAAAATATGCAACTTCCTTGTGTGGGATACTGGAAATAAAAATTTTGATCTCAATCTTGCTTAAAATCCACAATTTTAGATAGAAAATAATGGGCAACCTCTTTCGTAAAGAGTGGGAGAGTAAATTTTGGAAGTGATTGCTGCTGATTTAAAGAATCAATTAGAAATCTGTGAACAAAAAATATTACATTAATTATACACTAAAGCTTTCACCATTAAAATAAATTGAATATAATTTCATTTATTAAGTTATTATATTGTATTATAAAATTTAATATTATGTTTCAATATTAAATTTCTTAGAATATAGTTAAAATAATTAACGATTAGTAAACATTGCAAATAATGGATACTATTAAAAAAGAATAAAATAAAATTCTATTAATTTATCCAATAACTCAAAGCGTTCAAAAAGTTTAGATTATAAAGAGGATATTAATTCACTAATATTTTCTTGGTCTTTGTATTCTACATTTAGAAACGATCATTATAATAATACCATTTTCTTCTAATGTTCTGAAGTCGATTCATTAAATTCATAATTTGAAAGAATTTAATTCGCTTTCAAAGCTTTTAAAAGTATTAAATTTCATTTCTATTTTAAAATAATATAAATTCATTTTATTTTGCGCAGTTAATTCAACTTCTAGTACCAATACTTTAAATATAATAATAGTGCAAAAAATGTATAAATTAATTCAAACTTGAGTACATAATTTTAAATCGTCTACTAGTTAATGTATAATCAAACATTACAAAGTAGCAATTCATTATAAAATTTAAATATCGAACCCGTTTGAATAATTTGTTTTCAACCCATTAAAATTTGAGGAGATTTAAAGAATTTGCTAGAAGCTCAGATTTAATTGATTCAACATGATTTAAATAATTCAAATGATTCAAATGATCTTTAAAATAATTATTCGCCTTTCATTCTTGCCTGCAATAATATTTGGATGTTATTATTTTATTTTATAAAATTTCTTATTTTAATGAACTGTTACATCACAAAGCCTATCAGTTTCTAAACTTATGCTTGTAGATATAGTGTTTGGCATCAAATACTATATAGCAGTATATAGTACTAGCATTTGGTATCATTTGTCGATACTGCTACGTTCAGTGGTGGTGGAGTGGTCGGCTGTATGCAAGAAGAAGTATTTGACATTAGAAAGCTAACTATTTGAGAGATGATTCTACAGAATAACCTTAGATGGAGGAAATTAAATTTATTCTCCTGATTTAAATAAACATATTTTACTATGATGTCAAAATATAAACTGAATGTTGCTGGTTCAAATGACTTTCGTATTAGAAAATGGTTTAATTCTATCATAAGACAAATTAATGGAATATACATACATATATATATATATATAAAATTAACGATTAACATTATATGTATTAACGATTTTCTTTTTTTGTCAGTTTGTCTTATAAACCTTATATTCTACTACATGATTTTACTGCAAAGGAAGAATTATAAGTAGATGAAGAAATTTTAATACTTTTCTTGAATGATTTCTTATAAATGAATGACCAAAAAATTTGAAAATTATGGAAACAAAAAAGATAATTTTCAAGTTAATTAATTAATTTTGAGTCTCACTAAGTTAGGAATAATCTTTTAAAAATTCTTTCCTACAAAAAAAGCTTGAAAAACTTGAAAAATAAAAGAAACTTGTGTTTGGTACTTAAAATCCATTTACGTAATTTATCCTAACTGCTGACCATTTGCAACAGTTATGATATGTTTTAGATAAAAATTAAAGCTCCATAGCTGAATATAGTGGTACTCCTCAATTCGAAAGCAGTAATCAAATTCTAAAATTGAATTCAGTCTTTCTAAAACATTCTAAAATTGTGATTTCATTCTTTTTTTCACTCGCCTAATAATACATATCTCAATTATAATATAGCAAAAATTAAATTTTTAGTATTTTAATTGAGTTAAAAAAAGCAGCATATAGCCATTTTTTATAATGTTATGTTTGCTTAAATTTGAAATCCAATAATTATTTCTTATCTGATAAACTCATATTTAAAGAAAGAAATTGCTGCTCTGTAATAAAGGATCGAGAAAAACGTTTTATATGATATATACTATAAAATGCAACCTTTTTTTGTTCGAATATTAAAAGAAAAGAATTAAGAAATAAATCTGTCAAATAGTTTATTTAAGGAAATTAGGAAAATATGAATGAATGAAGAAGCATATTCTAATTTTTATTATGATTACCGTCTATAGCATCGCTAGAAAAGTAAAATTTTATCTAATATTCTGCTCAAATAAAATCACCAAGTTTAACAATGTCAGTATTCAACAATTCCAGAAAGTTTCCCAGCATAATTTAATGAATATGCTCTCTTAATTCCTTTGTCTCATTTTAATGTTGTAATGCAACAAAAACTGCATTGAAGAAAAAAGCAATCGGTCAAGCAATATATTTCGATTATTTTCTTTAATGTTGTTATTACATGGCTATAATTTAGGTTCTGCTGTTGTTTGGTTGTTTTTTTTTCAAAGATGTCTGCTCTTTACTTTTTCAACAAGATTCAGTGAACCCAAGAATTTATCATTGTGGTCTGAATAAGTGAAATCCATAACAAAAAATGATAATTTCTTACATTAAAAAAGAAATTTGTAACTCGTTGTGGAGGAATAACGGAGAATGATTACTTCAGCTGATGAATTTCATCAAACAAAAATTTTGAGGAAAGCTATGCCAAAATCAATTTTATGCTGTTTCTGATTGACGAAGAGACAGTTTCTTTTTACAATAATTAAAGAAAAAATAAAATATTTGTATTACAGGTTTCAATGCCATTTCAAAGCATTTTCTTTTCTAAAGTATAATCAACACTATTTATTAAGAATTTACATGTCAGAACAATTTTTTGTACTCGATTTTGCAAACATTTTAAGAGATTTTTTATTATTATAATATGAATATTTTCCACATTTTCTTACGTAAATTATTCAGCGTAAGAATTAATTTTTTCTTATTTTTTTTCAACACATTAATACAAAATATTGAATAGTGGATAATAGAATATTAAATGTAATATAAAATTGTGCTTTCTAAGTTTTAATTAATTTGCTATTAGATATTACAAAGGTTATTATATTCTAAAATATAATTATAAACAATAAATGTTTTTAATATGTTAATTTTTTGGATATTTAATTTTTAAACTTATTTTAAATAAAGTGTTATTTGGAATGTAACAATCAATAAATAAATTAACAATGAAAACACAAATAGTTTCATCTGATATTTAGTCAGAAAATATTTTTCTATGATAGTACAGCAATAAAACCATTAAATGGTAATGGTCAAATATTAGAAACATATTCCCACAACAATCATGGTAGCTTAGTCTTTTTCCGACGGTTTATGTTACAAATTTTCCAAGTAATGTATGCAACAACTTTTATTTTGAAATGTTTACAGAACAAAAACCGATATAACTGGAACAGTTTTCCAGTAATCCCCGATGTCCAATCCGTTAGCCACTTATCTTCGCGAGGATTCATGTTTGTAGAAGACTAAAACCTATCTTAAGTTTCACGCGTGGGGTTAAAGTACAACATAATCTCTGCCGTTTCGCGCCCATCTGCACTGTCAGCGTAAAGTTTGAGCCCAGGGGATTTAAAAAAGGTCGGCAGGGTTTAAGGACAAAGGATATATGAGATTGCATTGGCTTGCTTAAGATAGCCCACGCAATACGAGGGAGGATTCTGGGAAATGTGGTGCAGGTCGAAAAGAGTTTTTGATAGGACTTTACCTGAAAGGCATTTGTTTCATCTTATCACTATGTACTTTGAAAATTGGGAAAACAAACACATGGTATGCATGACAAAAGATATGTGATTCATTCTGCGTAGATCGCTTATTTCTTAGGATAAGTGCTTTAGGAAATGTTTGCTTTTGAGGAGCTCAATGTTTGAGTGTTTGAGTGAGCTTAAAATTACACTTACAAACCTTTTTTTTTTAAAAAAAATCGAAAATGATGAGACATTTTCTTTTCATTCTCAGATGATTTTTTTTATTTATCTTTTACACAGTATGCAATACCAAATATATTACCAAAATCCTTTTTAACAAACTTTATCTCTGAGATATAGTCAATCCATACTCAGTAAGTATTTAAATGAAACAGTTTACTATAAAATTTACCTACATATGCTCATATTCAATCTGAAATTACATGAAATTAGGTTTTTTTAATTCAAAATTCATAAATGATATCATCACTACTGAATTTCTGGTATGGTATGGTATAGGTTCTGTGGCACAAGGCCCAATTTAGGACACAAGGACTCCAAAGGATTTTTAACAATTCTATTATAAAATGTGTAAATAAAAGAAGAATGAATTTTAAGCAGTCAAATGTTGAGATTATATTTGATTTATTACAATTTGAGTTAAGATTGAAAAAAATTCAAATTTTAAATGCTATGTTAAAAAACAATTACTTTAAAAAGTCAAAACGCTTTGAGTGAGGTTTCTCACCCACTAGGTACCGTAAATTTAAAATAGTGAAAGTGAGTTAAATGTGAGTGAGTGAGGAAACGTTAAAATGAGTTATACGATCAGAAGTAAAATTCAGACAATGAATAAGAATATATGCAGTATAATTTACCACTCTACAGTTCGTACAATGAAGGGTCCGTTCACCATACAGCAAATGACTATGCGTATAGCTTGTATGCCCAATGTGTATTCGAATTAATTTTACATCCGCACATCGGCTGAGTGAAACTGTCCAAAATTTAATTTTGATAGAATAGTACACAATTTTTGGATATATTTCTGGATGTTGTTAAAAGTGCTGCTCAAAATTTACTAAGCTCATTGTATAGCATATATCGATATTTATTTATATATAATGATTTTTTCCATTTATTGTGTTTCTAAATTAAAAGAAAACTTTCTTACTATACTGACTGATCTGAACTAACCCAAATAAAAGGAAGTTTCAATGTATATTGCTGAAATTTCTCTTTCAGCTTCTGGAACAAAAAAAACCCTTCCAAAATTAAAAGGTTGAAGTAATTTAATGTATTAAAATATGTCTGAGTCTTTAGAAAACAAGTAATAAAAAATTAATTCAATTTTTACTTTGATCAACAAAGATAAATTTTATATTATTTACTTTTTATTAAGTAATAATCAAAAAAATATTAAGTATCAAAAATGTATTGATTTTAGCAAGAATTTAACACGCATTCACCTTCACACTACTGCCTGTTGGCTCTAATTTTCAGAACAAACTTCGAAAATTCTATTTAAAGTAATAAAAATGAATTAAAACTTAATGGATAAATCATTATTTGAATTTTAAAAAACAATATTTCATCGAATGTCATCCACTGCAAATTTAAAAAATCGTTTTGAACTTGAGTGGAGGAATCAAAAGTATTTTATTAATGATTGAAAATTTGAGGGTGAACTAACTTTAGGAATTCAAAAAGTGAAAGACAAAAGCAATTCTATAGAAAATAGATAAGCTCTTTTCCTGCAAAAGTGGAATAGCTTTCTATATAACCAATTTATTTTTTACGTTTTCCAAGTCAGGAGTCGATAATCATGCAAAAATAAGACAGCAAATTAATTTTCAAATTATCATCAAATTCCTTCTCTTTTTTTATTTATACAAAGTGACATTATCGCTAATTTTGCATATCTTTCCATAGATCATAGACCATTATTTTTCTATATAATATAAAAAATCATTTTTTTCCTTCTAAGTTTGATATTAAAAGAATCGATTTTTCCGATATATTTTTTCGATGAAATGGAAAAATGCATAACCTTTGTGTTTATTGCCATAAGGACTACTTAAGCATTTATAATGTGATCTATTCTTTTATTCTTTTGAAGAAGATTTCATAGAGCATTTCTTTCCGTTAATATAATTATTTTCCCAACAAATCTGAAGCTGTAAAAGTAATTAATTTAATTCTAATGAATTAAAAAGCCTATTGAATATCATAATGATACTCACATATGTAATTTATATTGGAGAAAAAGATATTAAAACAAATTCAGTTTGTAGTCTGCTTAGAATTATTTTTCTTCAAAATAGTATCTACTTAGTAATATATACATTTATTTTTTAAAGATTTTTATTTAGCTTTCAAATTTACTTTTATCGTGAAGAAAAAAAATACTCGACTCAAATTTGAAAACACTAGAAAAATTGAAACTAGTGGACAATCCCATTTGCATGCATTATAAAAATTATTTAAAACTCATGCATTTTGCACGATTTTGAAAACTTATTCGAAAATGTATGTTTCTATATTTAATTAAAAATACATTCCCTAAAATTTTGAATCTTTTCGCTTACAATGTAAAAATATAATTTCATAAGGATAAATTTCAAAATAAAAAATTTCCATGCAGTCATTTAATTTTAAAATATTTTATTTTTGAATTTGATGAAACGAAACAAAGTTATCATTTTTCCACAGATGTCTGAATTTTCATATATTCTTATAAATTATTGTTAACAATTTTATTTTAGTGACTTATACCATTAGAATTTGGATATTAGCCAAGTTCCTAAATCTTTTGCTGAGGCTTAATCTTCAGGGCATCTCAAAATGCACCAATATTTTAATCTAATTATTTCTTCTACATATTTGCTGCTATTTCTCAGATGGCCATTTCCTAACACAATTTTTGTCGTCAGCATTAGAGAATATGACTGTAGATTAGCTTTTTATAATTTTTTTGGATCGAATCATCTCATGAGAGAATTTAAAAAATGATTTAAAATAATTAATACGTGATATTTATATGGATTTCTGAAATATGTTAAATAATTCCACCTGAATCTAAAATTGACGACAAGAATCATTCTTCGTAATTTTTGGTTCATAAGACAGTGTTTATGTTAGGTGCCCAATCTGAAACTGTCGATGCTACGTCATTCATTGGTGGGGGGGGGTGATAGACTATACGCAAGATATCTTTTTAAATGTTGCTATTATTAGTTTGTTTTTTATCTAAAAAGTGACAAAAATAATGTGAAAGATGGTATATTTATTTCAACTCGAAGCATCAATTAATTGTGTTATTCATATCTTGTCTTCACAATAGGACGAATAATATTAAATTATTGCACAACTTTTCTTCTTTGAGGATGACTTATCGATAACTGTAAAATGGCACGTTGCAGAATCTTACATTTTTGATCCAGAACTTTATAGTGAGGAGATCATCAGGGAGGGGAAAAAGATATATACAGCTTCAAATTATGAAACTGCTTTTACAGCGTCAGCTTCTCTCAATTTTGAACAAATTGTATTCATCTCATATCTCACTTTTATCTGGCTTTCTCTCTCATAGATATTTAAATATTCCCTTTTTTACTGGTACGGCTACTTGGAATAAACTTAAAATTATATCTTAAGATAATAAGACACATTTAAGAAATAAAGAGAAGAAATATTGAGAAATATAGAGGGAAATTATGAAGAGCATTTCCAATTGAATCATCGGGACATTAGCCATCAGATGAAAGACATTATTTGTTGTCCTGAAGTAACTTCTTTCGTTATATTATGCCGATTTATTTAAATAAAATAAACATACTTTAGAGAAAAATATTTGAGGTAAAGGGTTTTAAAGAAATATGCAAATTTCTGGTGAAAATTTCTATGTTTGAAATAAGCAAGAGTATATTACTTCAATTCATCTCTGTTTTTATGCATTTACTTTTATGTTGCATAGTCTTTACATTAATTAAGGGGAGTAAAATACACTATCTCTAAATTAGAAAAAATTATTACCTCGTATTAATTTTGGCTGCCATAGGCCGAATTTTTTTTTATTTCATTTTATAAAAATTATTATCAAATGTCTATCATCATATTATCTAAACATTACATTTGTGAAACTTTTGAATATGGTATGAAGATTTTACAAGAATAAAAATATATTTGGCAAGAATAATCAAAATAATTATTATTTGAAAGGGAAGGATATTCATCAGTTTTTTAAAAAAAGAATGAGAAGATATTCATTTCATTTGATTCTCGAAATTATTAAACATATAAAATTTTTGAAATCAATACATTTATAATTCATGTTTCCTTTTTCTTTGAATCAACCTTATACTCAGAACATAATCATTTAACCATAAAAATTGCATCCTTATTTCCCTGCAGTAGAATTAATATAATTTTATTTTAAATAAAATTATATCTACCTATCATGGGCCCTATTTTAAAAACATAAATAAGAATTGTAAACATTTTAAGGTATATAATCTTCCAAAAATTATACATCATATGCTGTTGTATGATGAATAATGAGTTTTTATCTCCAACTTAAATATTCAAAACATTATACGGTGCTCTATCAGATATGGGAAATTCGGTAAATTACATCTACTGTTAATATGAATTAATGCCTTGCTTATGATTTTACAACAATTTTATTTTCAAGGGATATTTGGTGAGAACATTTGGGTCAGCACTCTTATTTCACACTTCACCACAACCGGCAGGAAAATATTTTATCCAAGGTACCTGGTTTAACGTGTGTACCTCAGTAACACACAAATATTTTGTGTGCTACAAGGGTATACATGTTATATTTCAATGTTTTGTGACATTTATATATATTCGTAATATTGTACAATATTATGGAACGTTGATAACATCAAATAATACTCACATTATTGTAAAATATTGTGTTCTACAGAATGTACTACTTTTGTAAGGATTATTCGAATTCTTGATTCAGTCAGAATTCGAGCATAATCCATTTAAATCCTAGGCTAGATTTAACTACCGAATACCGATATTTAACTATTGATACTTTATAAGTAGACATTATATATGGAAAAGAAATATATTAGGAAAGCTGGATTCAAGATGATAAAGTAATAGACTTTATATTAATTGCTTTTATGATTCTGTTATGAAATTTATGCCTGCAATAAAAATATTAATAAAGATATAAAAATATTAATAAAGATATAAAAATATTAATTTGTGAGAAAGGACAGTCAATAGCAAAACACTTGTAGTAGCAATCAATCACAAATTTCAGAAACAAATTTTTATCCTTTATATTTGAATTTCATTTCGCATTTTGAATTATTCTCATTTACTTTATATTGCATATTGAAATGTCCTTAATTTTAGTCTAAATAATAGCAAATGTTTGTACCACATGTCTTGAGAAATAACTAAGTTCCATTTTCTTAAAGAAAGTAATTTAATCTAAACTAAAAAAAACATAAAATTTCACTTTCTCGCAATATTACTCTGGCAAAAATTTCACCCACGCCGCCTTTTGCACCAGTTGTCCTGCAAACAGAATTGCGTAGCAGGTGTCAAATGCTCAAAGCCGGAAACAATTTTGTCAGAATGGGGTAAAAAAATGAAGAAAGTCTGTGGGGAGGGATGGAATAAAAATCCTTATAAATATATATAAAAAAACCTTCTGCAGAGTTGTTATGTTTTTTGTTCGTTTTATTAATTTATTTTCTGTGAACTGCTGAAAGTTGTCTGAGGAGAATGACAGAGAGAGAAGAAAGCAATTTCCTCTGCCCGGATATCTGCTTACTGGTATCCATGCGTGGAAATGTGAAGAGAAGACAGGAGAGGAGTTGAGGGACAAAATTGCCGATCCCCCAAAAGTCTGGATGCTTAAAAATATTTTCCAGGGTACATAGAGTCTCTTGTTGCTCTTTTCCTGAAGTTAGTTTTAACTTACTTATCGTAAACGGTGTCAGAGGAAGATATGGCCTTGCTGTCCCGAAATGAAATAATGAAAGAAATTCTATATCCATAGTTCTTATACGGTTCTGTCTCTTGTTTTGACATGTTTCAGCAACAAAGATTATTATTTCATTTTCTTTCTTGTTTTCTTTCCTGTGTATTAAGCTGAGAACTGTGGAATGGATAAATTGTTGGAGCGAAGAAATAAACTGTTGAGAAAGTGATGGTATTTGGAAGAGATAAGGAAAGTAATAAAGAATCAGTTAAACTGTAATTTGATTTCTGTAGCAATTTGCAACTAGTTTATGATTTAAAAGCATTTCTTTTATTGAAGTCTTACCTTTTACCTCGGCTTTGTTGATGACTGTAATATTTTCTATGATATATTTCTGTAATGTAAGATTAATTTATGTTTGTCAATTTAAAATATACTGTCGAATAAAACAACAATAATTAATTTTAAATTGAAACATTATAGAGAGTAATTAAAAAGCACTATGATTGCTTAAACATATGCCTGAAATAATTTAATGTATTTATTTATAAAACTTTATTATATATTTCATCATAATAAAATAACATTTGTACTATATTACTGTAATTTTGATTATTAAATAATTAATAAATGTAATATAATATAATTTATTATTATAAAATATATGATCCATTATACAATATAAATAGTATAATGATTATTATTCGTCAAAAATTGGCATAAAGTCATCTATAGTAATACTTAATATCAGATATATTCTTTATTAATTGGTGTCCAATAATCTCTAAAAATAATGGATAATTTGTATAAATATTTTAAATCAAACTGAATTTAAAAAAAAAACAATCGTATAATAATATTGTCTGTGTGCAGTAAAACAAAGTGTGGTTTACATCACTGAGGCAATATATATCTGATACAATTTTTTTCTGTTTACAAAGCTGGGTTAAATATTGCAGCAAATGGGTTATTATAGCTTAATGGTTGTAACTCTAACTACCGTGGCAAGAACCCGTTCAAATCTAAGAACGATTATGTTTGTATTTATCTCCTTTATTTAATTTACATGTATATTTAATATGTGTGAACTTAATTTATGTGAATATTCTTCCTTGATCAGTGTTCTAGATTATTCTTCCAGGTATATAAAAAGAATACAATTGAATAAGTCAGTTGTTAAACTGTCCATGCAAAGTACCGTGACAAAATAAATCTGTTTAGAAATTGCACCGTATTGCAAGTTTCTTTATACTTAACAATATGATTGTTTGAATTGCAATGTCTTGAACACTAATGAGGACTAATTAAAAATTTTCTTTAAACACATCATATCATATTTTATAAAATAAATAATTTGTTTGTATATTGAATGTTAGTGAAATTGATCAGAATGCAGAATATCAGATAACATTCTGATATTCTGCAGAAGAAATTTTTCTGGTTCATTCATGTTTTGATTACACAGATTATTTCCTCTTTTGTATGATGCGCTTCACTTTATTTGATATTTATGAATTGGCTTATTCAACTCCAATGCGTTGTATTCTCAATTATAATAAAAAAAGAAATTAGCTTTATAAATAATAAATGTATATCAGCCATTTTACTAGTATAAGCAGCGTTGCTTTTTAAAATCAAAGGAGCTAGGTTAAATACTTGTGGTAAAAACTAAAATTGTTATTTAAGCCACCATATAAATTCGTTAAAATTATCATAATAATGATATTTCGTTTAAATTTCAAAGCTACTAGATTATACTTCAGGAATTCGCTAAAAAACAGATATAGCAACTTTCATACATTCCATTACATTTAGTTTCTCAAGAAATAAAGTAAAAAATTTGAAATAAAGTAAAAAAGTCCATATGTATTTTCCAATTTTATATCATGATCTCAAAATGGCTAATTTGACCTGGATTAAAGGTCAAATTAGCCATGGCCTGGACCCATTAGGTATTTGTGAGTTATTGAGTTATAACATTTGAAATGTTAATACAGTGTTTATAAATCTAACGCAAACAAGAGAATGTGCAGAACTTGAATTTGATATCGAAATTTTTCATAATAATGGACATAATAATTAATAGATCAAGTTTATTGTTTAATTCACTGATTCGTGGTTCACAGTTTTAATTAATGCTCGTTCCTTATAATAAATGTTTAAAAAAGCAATATTTTATTTAAATCTGATTATCCTTCATAAGGAAGTGACCCATTTGAATTGCAGGACAAACATATTATCAATTGATGAATGAAGTTTCTCTTAAATACATTAATGCAATAAACAAAAGATTTGCTCAATATCAAATTGTATTATGTTGATAGAAACAAGTTTTTCCACAGTTCTTTACAGCAGGAATATTCTTTGTTTTTTTCAGAATGTTTATTGTTCATTGAGCTAAAACAGAATGAAGTGTAAAGAGGAATACGTGTGATAACGTGAACTTTTTCGCAAGTGTCCCGGAATTCCCCTAACATCACGTAACGACATTCGCGTTAGTTTCATCTACAGGTCTTGAGTAATTAATGCATTCGTTGGTTCACTTAATCTGTGTAAATGAGTTCCACTTTGAGCAACTCTTAGGCACGTACTATGAGGATGGAGTCTGTTTCGATGCGCATTTACTTAATTTGCTCCTTGCCATTGAGTTTTGGACTCTTTTACACGGAGGTAAAAGCTCGTTCTGTTCTAAGGCCTGCTATTCACTATAAAAGTGATATCTTCTTTGCATTCATTAATTGAATCTGTTAATAGGCAATCAGAAGGTACGAATAGAAAGCATCTAGTTTAATTTAGGCTTAATTTATCAAAGTATAATCGCATGTGCTTTTAATGAATACTTTGGTGAAAACATATATGTTTAGTACTAAGATGTTAAAAAATCTTCAATATTTCTAAATATGTTTAATATTTTTTATAAATGTTACTAGAACAAATGTGGAAAAAATAAATATAACTGTTATCCTGCAATTTGTTTTTATAATTCTTGGTATAGAATAATAATAAATTAATTGAAATTAAAACTTCGAAGCAAAAAAAAATCCAAACTTTATCTTTGATTAATTTTTACTACATCAAAATAATAAAGATTTAAGAATTTTCATTAATAACACATACTTTCTAGTAAATTTACAATTAATAATTTTCATGAAATGAAGGAAAACCAAATTGAGTACAAATCGTTGTATCCTATTTTCTTTTTTTTTTTATAAATTGAAATTAACAATTAAGAAGTTCGAAACAGAATAAAAGACAATCTTAGTGTAAATATTGAATTTTTACTTCTACAAAATAATAACAGTTGTATTTTACTATAACACATACTTTCAATTAAACTTACAACTCATAAGTTTTTAGGAAATTTAGGAAAAACATCTTAAGAATCAGAGTACATTTGTACCTTAGTTTAATTTTCCCTTATTAATTGAAGCTAACAAATACCAAACACTACTTATTACCTTTGAAAACGGTGAACTCTTTTCCAAATCCTATTTTCAGACATAAAGTGAGCTGCAGGGGAAAAAGTATACAGTTAATGAATAATTAAAAACTCTTTAAAGTTATTATTTCATTTAAACCACTGTCAATAGCCCTTAAATAATTTAGTGTTCTCAATTTTGCCACTATTTCATGATAATAATAAATTCAATATCTAATAGATTTTTTGAACAAATTCATGATAGATAGTGATTCTTCTGAAATGTTTCAGTTTTAAAATTCTATATGATTTGTATGCAGACATTTTGTAGTATAAGGAATAATCATAATTAAAGATCTCATTTAGTTGATATAAGTATTTTCTTTGATAGCATGCATAATCTCACGACATTTTGAAATAAAAGGTATTCAAAGCTTATCAATTATATGCTTAATGTCTAATTACTTAAAAATTTTAAAGTAACAATTCTTCAATTGACTTCTCAAAAGCAAGCCATTTTCAGAAGCCTATGATTACAAGAAAGACGAGTTGTTTCAAGACAAGTAAAAGGCTTAAAGCCAAATTATATACTCAATTAAACGTCATGACTCCAACTAAGGCAAACTTCTTCATGAAGTGCCTCCCATTCTCGACGGCATTGTTTAACAACTCCAAGATTAACTCCAGGAATTCTCCCGCACAGGCAGCTTCACACGTCTGCAGAAGGGGAGTGAATTGCTTGCACATACCAAATGCACCCCACTTTAACAACCACATTCGACTTCGGTTAGAGGGAGACAGGACTTTAAAAGGCCGTTTGCAGAGTCCACAGATTTGACAAGCTACAATTAAAGAGGATTTGGAAAGCTAACGAAGCTAATTACGTAGAGGGTCTCGCAAGACCTGGTACTGGTTTGAGCCTGTAAAATGAAAAGGAAATGTTAAGGAGGAAGGAGAATTTAATTGCTTACCTTCCAATTTCCAAAAGGAAAATTACTAGACTCAGGAAAATTCGAAAAGCATTTTAAGTTTTACGACCATTACAAGTTTTTATTTGAGAGCAAGTTATTTTATATAATTTTATTTTAATGGATTCTTTTGAAGTATTAATTTAGAGTTAATGATTATATTGTATTTTTAGCTCATGGTAGCACTTTTAGGATACCGATTTGGATAAATTAATGCCTTCAGAGAAAAAATATCAGCATTTTTGACAATTTTATTCTCTTTGATGTTACTTTTACAATATTTTTATAATGTATATATATTTTTATAGGTATTATTTCCTTGAAATTCAATTCGTTGATGTTATGAAAGGACGAAATTTTAAAATCAGTTTTGAAATGTGGATTGCAGCAAATAAGTTATAAGATGTCTTCTATCTTTCTATGATTAAAATTATATATATTTTTAATTTCATAAATACTACACATTGGAAGATAGGATTTGTGATTTCAAAATAAGTTTCTGTGAAACTCTTATCATTTTATAAGTCCTCGTTGTCATTTTATATAGAAAATATTTGTGATTATTATCAAAATGAGATTTGATATGAACATTAACTAGAAATAAAATGGCATCTTTCACACTTTCAATCAGTAATAAAATATTATATTCAAATACCATCAAATTTAAAATTCTTTCTATAAAACATTTTCTCATTGAATGGTTTTTCTTTTTCATTGTTTGAAACTTCATTTTCCTCTGACTAAAGATTATGAAATATTAAATTTTTACTTATCTTTTTTAGCATTTTGGCTGAGATTTGTATGCATTTTATTTCCATTATCTTGTTTCAAGTGTTGGTTTCCAAACTTTTTTTAGTTTGCATAATTAGAGTATTATCTGAAAAGCTAAGTGATGAAATTGTGATTAAAATTTCAATTCAAAAATGTAAATTCCTGTCGTAGAGGAATCTCATAACTTAAAATGTTCAGAGGTAATTTGAAAAAGCTCCGTGATTTTAAGAATTTTCTCACGAAAGAAATTAAAAAAAATTCTTGCTACTGCCAGAGATCCGAATTTAATAATATGAAAATCTGAAGTTTTCAACGCTGCACAATGAAAATTATAAAATTTTAATAAAAAATTGTTGATTTTGATTTCAATAAAAGAAAAAAGTAACGAAAAAATGATTTTTCAAATTTTCCTAAGTCTAGTAATTTTCCTTTTGGAAATTGGAAGGTAAGCAATTAAATTCTCCTTCCTCCTTAACATTTCCTTTTCATTTTACTGGCTCAAACCAGTACATATACGATGCCATTCTCACATTAATTAAAGGGCAATAATATTAGCTCTGTAAGTTATTTCTGTTAATGATGAATTATAATAACTGATTTAATTTTGGTTTTTTTATATATTCGTAGAGATTAATTACTGTGCGAAAAGGACTAAATTTTTATAGTGATAATTCTCAAATTTGCTACTTTATTGCATAAGGTAACACAAAGAATTATTTTTTATAAATTTTAATTTCAAAAATTTAGTTACATTTTTTTAAAGTGAAGTGAAGGTTTCAAAGCAATGATATGTACTGAATTTATTAAAATACTTTAAAAAGTTGGTTAATTTTAGATTAAATAAAATTTCAAAGAAAGCTGTCTCTTAATATTTAGCATCCAAAATTTGGTCAATTATAAAATATATCAGTATTATCTACTGTAAATCTAAGGCTCAGCACTGTATAGAGTTTTTAAGGGCGATTTTTACATTGTACTAATTACAGATAATGTACAAGAGTGGACAGCTGAAATAAACGTAGCAACCACGGTGCAGTAGTAATGTATTATAAAAAATATAATTATAGTATGCATGCAATTTGCATAATACGTTTATTTTCATGCATATAAAATAGTCGAGGTAAGCAGAAGGCATAAATATAAAACTGTTTACATATTTTGCCTTTCGAAAAAATGCAAATACATTTTTATAATCTTGAAGGATTATACTCTATAATTTCCATGCCAATTGACTTAAGTTCCCATAATAAATAGAATTGCTCTAGTCATCTGACATTTACAGTACCTATACTTACTTGATCGAACAAAAACTTGTATTGTGGTCAGTGATAGACTTGTCAAACGCGTTATGTTTTTGTCTAATAATAAATTACTTATTTTGCTAATTGTTTTTTTTCTTTTCGAATTCACCAAATTTAAACCATTTCTTTTAATGTTTTCTTGTCTGCATAAAGTTTTGTTGGATAAAATGCTTAAATTAGAAGTTTTATTTCGTAAAAGTATGGTCCAGAGGTTTTAATGAAGTTTGTTAATAGATGCTCGTGGGTTCAGTTCTGCAGTATTCATTTATCCGAGGTGCACTATAGGCTTATTATTATTATTGTTATTATTTTCTTCTTAGATGTTTACATTTTCTTATTCCATAGCTTAGTTCGGACAAACTTTAACCTAATACCGAATTTAAAAAAATTAAAATTTTATGACGAACCCTTTTCAAAGTCACAAAACATTAATAATGTTTATCGGAAATATATCCACTAATTTTATTGATAGTTACATGAATCTTTTTCTTTATTTTTATTATGATACGAAGTTCCTCTAACTTAACATTATGGACGAACTCCTTTTCTATTTTTTGCAACTTTCCTTACTTAAGCGGTATAACTAGTCTCAATAAATTTAGCAGCGTCACATTGTTATACGAACACATTACTTTACTTTTTATATAGGACGTGTGTGTTTGTGACATTATAAAGATAAAAAACGTTGATTGTTTTTAACAATATTAATACTATAAATATATTAATACTATAAAGAGCATTTCTTCTTCTACAGGCGAGCTACTTGAACAACCTCCAGCAACTGCGTGGAAAAATGAAGAGTTGAAGAGTATTCCTTTACTTATAGGTAAGATGTTTTATAATCTATTATTCCATCATTCATTGGTTAGGCAACACTCACAATGATGAATGTCCAAAATTCATCATCCGGAAAAAATATTCTTAGATCATTTTTTTCGCATGGTGTTAAATTGTCATATAGATCCTAGATCAGGGAATATTCTTTAGTATCACTTGAAAAATAGGTTATTTAGGCCTCGTTCATTGTCTAAATATGAAATTGGAAATTATATCCACGGTATTTAATAAAAAACAAAATAAGACTGAAACACTGAAAATTAAAAATTCTCTTTTGATGTGACAAAACAATGTAAAAGCTAGTATGCATTTTTTATTCCGAAAATTGTAAATTCCCTGTTAGTATGACAAAACATTGTGAAAGCATGTGCGCATTCATGTATGATAAATTCATGCATGTATGATATATTATTTGTATTCCTTTTTTATTATTCAAAATCTTTTATTTTATAAATTTAGTTCTTTTTTTTTGTCACAGGTGCCCCAAGCAATTAAAAATACAAATGATAAAATTGCATTTTCATGAAAGGGGTATTGAAAACAGAAAAAAAACTATTCTTCATTAATTTCTACAAAAAATTCTCCGAAACTAATATTTGTTTAAATTTCCCAGAAAATATTTCAATATATATTACCGTCATTGATCCTATGAACTTCAATATGACTTTATTAGATCACTGAAAACCTTGGCTTCCTTAAACGCAGAAGTGGATAATTTAATTATTCAAAATATTTCTGAGAGTAAAAACAATCTATTTGATTTTATTATTCTACCTGCTTCTCCTGTATGGTTGCCTTTGAAACTACTATTTCCTTGGAATTTTTCTTTTAATATTCCTGTCTAAAATTCTTTAATTCAGAGTCAATTCCAATATGAAAATTATGTCAAGTTTAAACATGAAAATAATCAAATTAGAATAATTTAATTAATTAAATAATTGCTCGAAGTAAATCGTCCCTGAGACCTTGATCAATCTCAGGTTATATACATCCTTGAAAATAAAAAGAAAATAAGAACAATTTTCGAAGTTCTTCGATTTATAAATTTAATCGTCTATATATTATTACAATGGCTTAAAAATAATGAGAAATATAAAGGAAATTTGATATACAGCCATTACACAAATATAATAGTTATGTATCAAATTTTGAATAGAATACATCATCGCATATGCATATTTCTCCTTGCATATAGGATTAAGCTAAAGTAGAGATACAGAGATCCAAATATATTAAATTCAGCAAAACGAATGAAAATCAAAAATAAAAGCCATTTTTTTTTGCAAAACGAAACAACAAGTAGATATTTTTTCAATACGTGTCTGCATGCATGATAACTCAAAAATTCAATACGCATAGATAGATTAAATCTGGGTTGCTGTTTATCCAGCAATTTAGTAAAATAAGGATTCTTAAAAACTATAAATTTAAATTATCCAAATATTATTTTTTGCTAGTCTTTTTCTAAAAGCATATATTAGAAAAGGCATAAAATAGATGCAATAAGCTCTGAGATGTCAACACTAACATTTTAAATCAATATTAATTTTTGAATTAAATTATTTGAGAAAATGATATTCAACTTATGTTTAATTTCTACTCCCTGGTTAGAAAAAAAATATTTCCATATAAAAAAAAATATTTTGGTGAGATGCAAGTAAATTTATGAAATGAAAATGCATGAAATACAGTATATCGTATTCATTTTGTGCATTATAAGAAAAAAGAGTTGTAGAAAAACATAATTAATAAGAATACACAGATTTTTTGAATTATATATAATTCTAAAGACGTATGGATAATAATTAAAAATATATTATTATAAAATTTTTCAAAATGTTTTTCAATATCAATTTATTTACAATGCATATTTGAAATATTTGAGGAATAATAAAAAATCTAATTTTTCAACTCAATATAATGCTTTTAGGTTCAGCAGCTCAAGCAGTTGACTTTTGGCCCGGACCAGACGATCTCCCCACTTGGACCTGGAATCAGTACAAGAAATACGTCACTACGAGTTTGGACAGTTTTGGTCTCCAAGTCAGTCAAATGGCTCTCAGAATTTACAATGGAACTGCACTCCAGTCGAACAGTAAGTATTATTTCAAGATTTCAAAGAAATAGAAATTATTGTGATGCTGATTGCTTCTTTGAGTACTTTTATCTTGTATAACAGCAAGAAGAAAATATATTGATTTCAAATATTTATATTTTTAAAATACTAAAGAACACGAATGATCCAAACGTTTAGCCTCAACCACTTTCCAATTTTTATTTTATATGAAAGCTCATGATATCTCTATATATGTCATCATATACTATCTTCCGACATCCTCCAGTTTTGGAAAAAATCGAGGAAACAAAACTTCGCTCTGCTTTCCCTATACTGAAACCCAGAAGCAGTGCTCAAGGAAGAAGGAATTTTGCCATCAAAGGAATTTTCTTTCTTTTGGACGGAATCTTACCCAGGATTATTGCTAACTGCTTTTAAGCGTATTCAATTCGTCCTTTGATATTGGTAAATTCAATCTTCATTACGATCAAAATGCTGTTATATACTTCTTTCTTTTGTAGAATTTTATAGACAATTACTGCTACTACCAACATCATGTGCTTATTTAAATAACTAAAGCTATTTCAAGAAGGAAGAGATAAATGAAACTTTTAAAAATGTTTGATGAATAATGAAAAATCAAAAAGACATGTAAAATTAAACCCTTTAGAAAGATGTGTATTATTTTGTCTTTTTCATTCAAAGTAAATTAAAAAATCATATGTACTACAAAATTATTGATAAAATCAAAATATGTAAACACGTGTTTAATCGTTTATAGGATTAACTGAAACAATAGGAGAGTGTTACAAAAATGATTATTTTTATTTCAAAAATTATCCAGTTATTTTGAGTGAAATAATTCTATTTAATTCCGAACCCATAATATTTGATAAACAAGATAAATTATGCTACCTATTTTAGCTTAAAGTTTCCTATGGAATTTATCTAGCCATTTTGTGATGAAACATTTTGGTTTAAGCCACATAGTTATTAATTTAATCCAAATATTTCTAAATTGAAATTTAAGCGATATCATAACATGAAAACATAAAATAAATGAGTCTTTATGCAAATAAATTATTCATTTTTTATAATTATAAAAATACAGCGTCTCTAGAATATTATAATGTGTCTCAGATTATTAATAACCTAGTCACGTATGTAATTCTTCATTCTGACGCAATGTAATGTATGAAGCAATTAGTACAAAAATACGAATTACCTTAATTCCTTAAGCCTGGCTTGATGTTCATTAATATTCTAGCATTAAAGCACTAAAAGGTCTCTAATGAGAAAGTTTTTCCAACATTAATTTGCTTTAATGTTAGAATATAATTTTTTCTTCTAGATATTATGTTGCAGGTAAGTTAACAAGAGCAAAACTATGATAGGGATTTTTTTAAGAATTAGGGAGGATCTTAATATAACTTCCAAAAACATAAAAACAATCCTTAATGATACAGCAAAGAGTAAGAAATTTGAAAAGTGTGGAAAAAAATGAACTTCTTAGCTATCCTTGAAGTACATAAATTTTACTTAATTTTATCATAAGCTGAACAGTTTATGAATATATAATTATGATTAATTTTAGTTATTTCAAGCATGCGATTTCCTTCAGGTGCTTTTTTAAATTGTTATAATTCATTACCTGAAATGAAACTTTTTTATTGATCATTTTATTACAAATTAATGAAAATTGTACTTATTTTCGATACATTAAAATGTATGCAGTTTTTCAATAAATGTAAATGAGTATATAAAAAGATTTTTACTTTTTTATTTTTTACTTCCCACTTATTATGGCAAAAAAGGTCCATGAAACAATTTATTTGAATGCACTTGTTATATATTTAATCAATTTGGGGAGTTTTCATTCATATTTTATTTTTTAATCTTTTGCATTGTAAAGGAGAAAATTTTCAGCATTCATTAGTACATTCGTAGTTAATAATACGTGTATTCATAGAAATTATTTAGAAAAAAAGAGTACTTTAACTGTAAAATTAAACCCCAATACATTAATAGAAATGATGGGAATTTTAATGTAATTTTTTATAGTACTAAAAGTTTTTTTTTTTTTGGAAATCATCAGAAGTTCTAAATTCTTTCTCTATAAATTATTTTTCGTTTTGCTTTAAAGGATTACCTTTTTGTGATATGAAATGTTTTCTTCGAACAGGTTCGAACTTCACTGCCGAATATCTTTACACCACCATGGTATCGGATATTCGACAATCCTGTCCTGTTAACACTTTAGCTAACCAGCTGTCGAAGGTGTCACATTCACCAATTTATCGATATATATTAACTGAAAGACCATCCAATTCAGTAAGTATATTAGTGAAAATTTTATCATATACATTAAATTAAAAGTTATTTTTCTTTCACATTTTCTAAATGTAAAAGAACAGCAAATTACTTGTTCTGAAACAATTAACTGCCCAGTTATACCATTTTTTTTTCTTTTTGCAAACTAAGCATACGAATGATTTGAGTAAACTTCTAGTGAAAAGTAATAATATTTTACATAGAATATAACATATTCGTGCTTATAGACAATCATTTAACCTAAAAAATATTTTTTTTTCTAGTCATGGTATATTATAATATTTGTAGGATGGACATCGGCGTAAGAAAGGTGATTCATTTAACTTATAAAATAAATTTAATTTGGCAAGCTAATAACAAAGAAATAACAAATCAAAGTATGCCATTTTGTGTGAGATAAAGAATTGAAATATCTAAGTTTGTGTCTTATTGAAAAATTTCTTTGAATTTGTCCTTTTTAATTTTATATAAAGATTGATAAATTTGATGATAAATATACTTCCCAGAGCAATAGAATACCATGCATATCAATTTAATATACATATATAATACATGAATTTGTCATACGGATATTATGCGTGATATGCATTACATAAAGGGTATAGACCATCTTCAAATATTTTGTTTGAAAATTCAACAGGAATAATAAATAAGACAGTGTTCTCTTTTTAATAGCATCTTCAGTTAAAAGTGACAAACAAAATGAAAAAAATATCATGTGCATATCTTGTACAATTCAGAAAAATATTTTTCATGAACGGGAGAGACTTCCCTAATCATTCTTGCTTTTGCTATTCTAATCATTCTTGCTATTGCTCCAATAAAGATGTAATCCTCCATATCTTCGGATTAAATTACTAATCCTGGGTAAAGGCATGAGTGTCTTAATTAATGGAATTAACGAGCAATGAGTGAATTACGAAATATGAATTTTTACGTGAATATTAAGAATACTTATTTTTTACACTTATCTTCAATCGATTAAAACCAAAATCTTGCACATAAATACAGTTGTATTTACAATATCGCAAGCCCATATTAATTTAAATCATAGCATTTTCTTGCTGATTCTAGAGTCTGTGAAATCACGGAAAATTATTTCAAACTCTTTCTTTCCTATCACATACATTTTAAACTGACTGTTCACGAGATATATATAGAAGGCTGTCTATGAAAGAATTGGGTTATTTCAAATGATCAAATTATTTACTATAAACGTTCTGAATATATGTGATAAATCGATAGGCATTTCTTCAAAATCCTCGAAATTGCCACTTACTATCTGAAAAGTTCATCGAACCACAAGTAGAGACAAATGGCTTATTGTCCTCAGTAACACCTCAACATCATATATCTATATATGAGCAAAGTTTTATTAAAAGCGCAGTTTCAGGAACCATAAAGTCACGAAGATTCGTAATGTATTAGACTAACCACTTCAGTTTAATTCCTACGCTCGCAAAGTTTCTGAGAAATTTCTGAAATCCTCGTCGTTAAAATAACCCACAAGATTTCAACATGCCGGTGACTGCCATTAAAGATAGCAGATCTCCAGTCCAGTATCCATTAAAGAGACCCTCCACCATCTAGTCTGCAATACACTTTCATTCTGAACATCTGCTTCGGTTCACACATGGGGCCCCTTGAAGTTGGTGATTAACTCTTTCAAATCAGCACCTCGGATACTCCTTTCCAACCCCGAGTGGCTATCCCTCAAATAAAGCCACTTTATCGATTGTACAAGCCTCGCACTTGAAGATGCTCGTTTCCTCGAATTAAATTTATCCTCATAGCAAGAATGGAATAAAAAGTTTGGAAAGTAAACACATATTTGGTGTTTAAATAGTGTAAAAACTTCATGGAAATTGGAGTAGGATAAGTACTAATAAGAGTTCAAAAGTTTTACTAACCATTTGCAAAAAATTTCATACCGATTTTGAAACATAAGAATTAGCTGTCACTAATAGATTAATTATTTCAAAGGTCATCACGGTGAACAGCAAAATTCCTATTAATTTGCAGTGGTTATTATTCCTTATTTAATTGATCTCTTCCCTTGACTTTGATCCAACAAAGAAACAAAAAAAAATATTTTCTCAATATTTAACTGTGCATTTTTAAATATAATTTAATCATAATAAAATACAATATAGAACATTATTCATTAAAAGCTTCTAGTTTTTAATACATTTAAAATTTCTTTTCTCTCATAATTAAAAATTATGAGACAAAATCACCCTACTTATACTACTGGTCAAAAGTATTAAAAGTTTGCGGAATTTCGCTTTTTTTTTAAAAAATAAACCCCTCAAAAGTAATATTTTATCATTTAAAGTGATGTTTTTATGTCAACATTATAAATCACTCTAAAGGAAAGATATAATTAAGTTATTGAACAAAAAAGTAGCGAATTTCAAGAAGAATAAAATATCACAAACGTACTGGTTTTTAGTATCGGGAATCCATTTTATTTCCCCTTAATAAAATGAAGTAAAGAAAAAATGCCAAGTGCATTTGAACAGAAAAGACAATAAAAAGGTTCAATTAATTTAAAAGCACTTAATATTTGGTTAGGCTTCCTTCACTGTCTGTGGCTTATATTAGGCATGAAATCTACAAAGTTTGCATCATTCCTTACGGTATTTGTTGTTGAAATATTTAACTACTGCCTCCTGAAGCTCTCATTTTTCTAGAACAATTCTCAGTAATTTGATTTCCCATTATACTCTACAAATAATCAATAAGGTTTAAATTTGCTAAGTTTCCTAATCAAGTGAGAACATTAATTCCATGTTTGCCAAATGCAGTCATAACCTAAATTAACGAATGTTTCGATATAGAGGTCAGATCTGAAATGAAATGAAATTTAAAATGAACTGTAAAGGCTATCTTATATTTTTAGATGTATGACAGATTTTACTGAATCATCTCATTTTGCCTTGGGAACATGTCACAAGCACTACGAAGCAATTGATCCTTTAGCACAACAGCAAACTTCTCACCATGTATGGTCCCCTGCACAAAATGAAGTCGTTCAGTAGACTAATATAACATGCACCCACCTAACAGTATTCTTTCTGCTTGTTTTGATGAACGAACCGGGAATTCTGACATTATGTTCTCCTTTACTTCAAGCCAAACGGCGCAAGACTTGTCAGATTTTTAAAAAAAATCCACTTTCGTCCTTCAAGATAATTAATTTCCATACCGAAATACTTCAATTTTTGTCCCATTTCACTCCTTTTTCCGTTACTACTGGGTTTTCTTTCCTAGGTACTTGTGCCTTGTAACCATCTTTAGAGAGTTTCCTGAGAATTGTTCTGGGGTTGGCAATGACAGACGTGAACTCATTTTATTCTCTTGCAAGAAGTTGTAGCAGAAGTTGTTAATCTATTTTTACGGCATAATCGTGTCACCATAGCATCAGCACGTTTAGATGATAATCTCGTAAGACCACAGTTTTTTTAATCCATGGTCCTTTCGGTTTTGGGTCCTCATTTAAAAATGAGGCGTGAAACAATCGACTCACTACAATCTCACCGATGAGCAATCCTAACATTTTAGAAGATTTCTTGGTGCATTAAAATAACAGCCTGGCACTTCTCACTAGTTAATTCACACATTTCAATAAAAAATGAACTGTTTAAATTGAAAAGCAAAACACAGCGAATGCATTTTGAGAGTGAAACAAACAAAACGATATCCTTCGCAATCAGAACAATTTTATAGAGCCACGGTAACCTGGTTGGTAAAGCGTCAGTCTCATAACCGTAAGGTTGAAGGTTCTGTCCTCGTCTCGGCTAAAGACCGCCGTGTTGGCTAATGGTAGTTGCGGCACGTTAAATATGTCGTGGCTGCGAAGTCCTCCAAATTCTCATAACAAATTATAACTTTGAGGGTACTGAATCAAGGATGAGTCTGTCTCTGATTTAGATTTAAATGCTGACTTGCGGATGAATGAATGAGTTTGACCACCCCCTAAAAAGGGTTGTGTCGTGTGTGTTCAAGTAAAGTCGTACTTTCACCTTAAAGGTGTTCGTTAACAATGCAAGATGCATACCTCTGCCTTAATTCGAAAGAGCTCCACTCATTCTACTGGATGTGACTAAGAAGCATTAGACACACCCACCACCACCACAATTTTATAATAAACAACCAGGATGAGGCAACTGTTACGTACAATTGTTTCCCAATGGATGACGCAATAGCTTCAAACTTCACCATTATATTTATACTAGTAAATATTAATGAAATGAAAATATATATATATATATATACATTGGGGAGGAGGGCTTATTCTTGAAAAATGAAACTTGAAATTACTCAAACTTGCAATGCTTTTTATTTGTAGTGTATATAACTAGATGTTACAATTTTAGAATTAATGTAACGATATAACGAGTTTATAAGGATTCAATTAAAAGAAAAAAATACTATAGAATATTTTAAGCTCTGAAACACTATTTTTATTGATAAATGATTACATTCCAGAATATTACAGATTTTTTTTTAAATATATGTTTAGAAGTTTAATTCACATGCATTAGAGTTAGTAAAAATATAAAAATAATATAAATCCAAAGCCAGATTAATGATACGCATTTGGTCCTTGAATATTTAGCATTTGCTCTAAAGTTAGAAATATTTTTTAAAATGTATTATAATATAATTTAAAAGCTAATTACTTAATACTACTAGGGAATATAAATTATCACTAGAAATGCAAAAATTGTATTTCCCAGTGTGCTTTAGTATTTCAAAGAGTATAAATGCAAATTAGTTGTATTAAAAATTTCCTCTAGATACACTAAAATTGGAATTCTTTTACTGTCGCAATAAATTTCTCAAAATTTATGAAGTCAGGATGGAAAAATATCGCTTACAAGAATAACATACGTGTCGATAGTTCCATTAAAACAAAATATAAACCACAGAAACTAGCTAATTATTAATAATAAAGAAAAGAATAAAATTAAAGTGATTTTTACACTATAAATATGCTAAAAAATTATATTTTAGAAATATGTAAAGAAAATATAACATATCTTTAAAATGTATAGAATGTCTTGAGCTTTGAATTAATTTATTTCAATGCTAAATTTTGGTTTCCAACTTGCTTTATTTATTACGTGTGTAGCTTATATAGGCTACTTTTGTAGTTAATGCAAATTTGGGTAGAAAGAAAAAAATCGTTGAAAAGTCGTACACAAATTTATGCTAAATTTAGAATAGAAGACCTAATAAAGGAAGTGGTAAGAAAAAAAATGAAACGTATATCTGAATTTTTCATTGCAGTTAGTATTATTTCTAGTGTTTGAATTGTCTGTATAAAGGATGAGAATATTTCGTTTTAATTATATTTTTTAATTTTGAAAATGAAACATTTCCAATAATGCAGCGCCAATATATGTACTTTCATTCTCATTCCTAATTATATAAGACAACTAGTTTATCTTTCACACAAACTCTTTGTTCATTTAGTTTTATAAAAAGTAATTTTCTCTTATTCTTAATCTCCGTTAATATGCAAAACTGTTTAAAACTTTTGTAAGACGTTGGTAAAGATTAATCGGATATATTTTTCAAGCTGTTTTTCCACCCATAGAGTCTTTATTGGATTTATTACAGAAGTAATAAATCTTGCATTGAGTATTTTTAAGAATTTGTTAGCTTCATTCATATCAAATAGAAAAAAAGATTTTTTGAAATAAGTGAAAGAGAATATTTTAAATCCCTATTCTAACCTCGCTTCTATTCTTCTGTCGTTTTATACAGATTATTTTGTTAATTGGAGAAAAATTCCTAGTATTAGTAATAACTGTTAAGGAATGTACAATTATCTGAAATGAAACACAGTAACGGAAAATATCGGTTTAGTCGATGAAAGTTTTAATCATATATAACCTAAGCTATGACTGCAGAGGAGATAGAAGGGAAAGTTAAATTGATCTATGAATGTCTTCTTGAGCTTCTCATTATGTACGTCTGACACAGGATTCAACAAGCGAGTCCAGCATCTCTACTAGGCCGCGGTGGCCTGGTGGTAAGGTCTCGGCTTCGTAACCGGAGGGTTTCAGGTTCGAGACTCGATTCCACCGAAGAACCGTCGTGTGTGGGGGTCTCTTGCACGTTAACTTTGTCAGGCCAAACGTCTTCCTGCTGGTGTGGAGAGGGGGGTGCCCGTTCAAGTGTCGTCCACGTCATCTGACCATGGTTCAAAATTACGAGGTCCGTCAATAGCCCTCGTGTTGCTTTAAAACGGGACGTTAATATAACTAAACTAAACTAAACTAAACCAGCATCTCTACTTCAACATATAAAAATGGAAATCAGTTCGACATCTTCATTGCAAGCCTCTATTTGCTGAACTTTTTAGAAGAATTTACTGAGAGTATTCTTATAACTGAAGCTCACATAAATCATATTGTCAGTGTATTCAAATGTTTTAAAGCTTTGTAGAACGTAAAATGATCGCTTTGATAATATATATGAATAATATCTTTTTTTTTCCAAAACATTCTTAACGTATCGGTTCAAACACTGAAATGTAAATCACTTTTGGCAACATGCAGTTAAGTAAATACCTTTCTACAAATATTTGAAAAAAAAGAAGAATTAAGGAATTTATCTCGAGGAGACAGTTTGTCAATTTCAAAAATACCTGTCATCTTATGTCATTTCCATCAACATAAATTTTGAATCTGGGCGATACCCCGACCAATCCAGAGGACATGTGGCAAACTTGATGGCAAAGAGCAACCTCACTTATGAAGAAGGAACAAACAATGATTGAATCATGAACAAAATCCTTCGGTACCTTTTATAGAAAACGTATATTAGTACAGAAAAAAGTAGAGAAAAAACATTTACACTTTACATTAAATATTAAGTAGTAAAACTTTAAATAATGCATAAAAAATATAAAATGAGTGTAAACTTTTTACGTTAGGAGAGAGGTAAATACAAAATATTTGATAATATATTCCTAATAGAAGATTTAATAACTAGCATTTTTGTATCTTCGTTGACTTCAAGAAACATCCGATTTCTTGGCCATCTGATTCTGTGTTCTTATCATACTATATATGCTTTGATTAAGTGATTTATACACATGATTTCTTTTCTTCGTTGCCTTTCTGACAAGTTGAACTTTGGTAAAATTAACAACTTTAACGTATAGAAAATGCACTGTCGTCAGTGTATACTTGGCTGAGATTAAAAAACTCCCTCTATTCGCTTAATCGAAACATTGTTAAAATATCGATAGGTTCGCCTCTTGATGGGATTATTCAATCTCTCCTGCCAATTCTTACTTCTCATTCTTTTAGTCACATTTTTAGCTGGATTTTGGATTTATGAAAAACTATTTGTTGGGTTTCCAAGAATTAAACAAACGACGGTAATAAAAAACATTGTCCCATTGGTTTTTGTTGACGACTGCACTTAATTATGACAGCAATAATACCAATGCAAATAAGAATTTTTCAGGAAAATGAATGAATAAATTTAAATAGGTTAGATCATTTTATTTTGTTTTCTAATGATGATAAGTTTCAATTCAATGACTCTAGAAATATTAAAAGAATAATAAAAAAAAAATACAGAGAAAATGATGTGTTTCAAAGAAACAGCAAATGCAAAATAAATAAAAAATGAGAAGAAATAATAGAGAATTGTGAGAATGGAACTGTTACTTTTCTATTCCTTATTTTTTACTTATATTTACTTAGGATTGTCCACATACTATTTTAATGTGCCTTGACGCTAATTTGCTTTATTTATTATTTTTCATATTTTCATTTCATTTTTTCATTATTTTGCATTTTTTTCTTATTTTTTAATGATGTTTCTTTATATTACCTTCTTTTTATTTTAATTTATCATTAGTAAGCTTTTCTTAATCTGATAATACATTTCCTTAACGTTTTTATTTTACCTGCGTTGTGTTAACGGCAATAGTTTGTTCAAAGTGAATGAACTCTTTGCCGCACAAGATTGTAGAATTAATTTTATTTTTAATTTTTATATTAAAATTAAATTATATTTTTCTAGGCCTTCTTTCAGCTCAAGTCAACCACATATATTGCATTAGCATTGATTTTTTTCTAGGTGTTATACTGAACTCGCATCGCCAGTTTAAACGAATCAAATGTCATCTAGGAAATCATATTTAGTTTTAGATTCTAGAAAAGTATTTTCTTATCGCAGATTAATTTTTTACTATTCTTTTAATTAAAACGTCACAAAATCATATTTAAAAAAATCACTTTAAAAAAACCACAAAAATATATACATATTTTTCATTTTTATTTCAAATCTGTGTTTCTTTGAGTAATTAACTTTTCCCTTTCTTCGTTGAAACGTCAAATTTGAAAATACATTAAATCAATTGTCTTTGTATTGAGTACCATATTCAGTCAAGCATTGTTTGGATACATAGCTCTTCTCGTATTGATTTGCTGTATCACTGTGAATATCAGATTCCCTTTTCATTCCAAAAAAGTCCCGTTGAAGAAATTTGATTGAGTTGATTCACTTTACAAGCAGCAGTGCAGGAAACTTTGTTTATTTGTTTGCAGAGCAACAGAGCTACTCCAGCTTTGTTCTACTAGATCCGAGTGCATATTCGAAAGAGAAGCAGAATTATTTGATTTTTTTTAGTTTTGAAAAAAGAAGCAAAGAGCCAGAAAATATTTCTTGCTTCCCAAATTAGGTAGAGTTTGGAAGATAGATATTGTTTCGAAATTCTCCAAGATGTTTAAAATCATATTTCAATAGAATTTTTAGTATTTGAATCGAAATGAAGTTAGCGTTGTCGTACTCGTATATCAGTCCTTGAAGGGCATAGCACTCTAAAGCCCATTTTCGAATAGCTTTTCATCATGCATATTTAAAAATAAACAAAATTAATATGCAAATTAAAAAAACGAAATCATTATGTAAATCAAATGATCAGAATCATCATGCAATCAGAACACAATGAATGCTATTAATACTTGTTTAAGCATGTATTGTATTATTCATATGTTATTTTTCATTATACATTTTTATCCTGCCGACGTCCTGGCCTAGGAGTAGGCCTTCCGGGAATGAGCATTGGTTCATTCATGGTTGTTTTTTCCCCTTCGTTCTATCTGTGAGGTATGTGAAAGGTACCACCCTGTAAAAAGGGGTTGTTCAAACGAGTTTGTGAGTGTCATTTTTATATGAGCTAGAAGTCAGACTTCTGACCATGGATTCTCAGGGACAAAAAACTTGGGTTGAACATACTCGGCCAAAATCACTGACTTAGTCAGTGGGCTTCTTTATCAGGGGAATAAATAACAACAACATTACTATCCTCTATAAAGGAGTTAAAAAGCGATAAATTAAGCAATTAAGCATTATTTAAGATCTTAAGGGACCTTTGATTCAAAAAATCAAACTTATAAAAAATCTCTCATTTTGTAGCCAAGTCGCTAAATGGTCGGGAAGTTTGTCACCGAAATCCGAGGTCATTTAGCCAGCACCCATGCAGCAGTCGATAGAATTGTTCTTTCAATGAAACTATCTGAGTTGAAATTACATTACAAATTCTTAACAATATATATGCCGAATTCGATAACTTTTTAAACTGTCTATACTGTAGATTAACAAAATCAAAACACACAAACTTTCACTTCAGACTATAAAATAAGGATTCATATTATTCTCATAAAGAACGTTAAGATATGATAACAACTTAATTGATGCACCTTTCAAGGAATATTCGATCAGAACTAATGAAGCATATATACCCATTTTGTAATATATGTATTTCATCACGCCAACTACACTTCATCGTCAGTTGAAATGACTCATATCCCATGACATAAGTACAACATCTTTATAAGTGTCTTTCCTCTAGATTTTCTTTTTTATTTGACTATTGAGTCAAGGAAAATAATCATGAACGATAATGATAAATATATTTGCAAAACAAGCATGCATTAGATATATATTTTATAATCTGTGCTTTCTGTTTCTTCAAGAAAAGCTTCAAGCTTCAGCTTTTTCAAGAAAAAGCTGATATTTGCCGAAATCTCTAAATAATATATTCTAAATATCTTTTTTTTTCTTTTACTTTATGATAGATACTTGAGACTTAAAAACCTTTAATTTAAATACAATTGCGATTTAGAATATTTTATGTCTGAACATTGCATAGTTATTTATTATGAAAATTCCAACTTCATAAAGAATCGCTTATACCCAGGTAGCAGAGCCTTCTGCATAATATTGTACAATATTGTGTAAAATATTATATGATATTATTCAATATTTCACATTATTATAAGATAATTTAATCAATATCCCATAATGACGAATTTTGATTAAATACCATACATTATTTTATAGTATTTGAGTTCTATTAGGGTATTATACTCCATATCAATTCAGAATTAAAGGATTTTACTTTATTCTCTTGAATTTGAAAATTTTATAACTAAGCTGAATATTTTTTCCCCAATAAAAAGAATTAATGGTGATGATTAATTGATGATTATCTACAAATGCGATATAAGGGCAGCATAAACCTTAATGATTCTTTTAATACCTTTGATATGTCAATATGCTGTTAGAATTGTCAACTTAAGAATAAGTTTTAAATTATAACTTTCTTTTTCAGGTGCGGTTGTTCAATTATTCGGCAAAATACAGTTTTCATATGTGGGATTTAATTGCTTTCTTTGGAAACATGGAAACCTTTCTAACTAACCCAGACCAAGAAGATGAAGATTTTGCAGAAGTTGTACAGAATATGGTGTCTAATTTTGTGAAATCGAGCGGCGACAGTGTTGGCGATAGCGATTGGTTGCGGTTCCCAAAGAAGATTGCCAATTTGGCGCGAAATATCACTTTTGGAAGCATCAATAAAACAGAGTGCAAGTTCTGGTCTGAAAGCAAACTCGATGTTTATGCATGGGTCAGTTAAAATAAGAACTTGGGGTCGTTATTATTTTATTATTCAATTAAAAACCTTGGTAAATCCGCGGATTGGATGGAAAACGGATTAAAAAATCTGATGACAATTGATATTTTCATTTTATCTCATCTAGGAAGTATTTACATCTCTTCATAGGGCTTTATCTTTTTTCAAATTCCTGCGTCTTTTTCATATTCTACTCATCATTCAGTAGTTCTAAGCATTTTTTTGAAAAAAATTGAATTGAAATACTATGAATTGAGGCAGGGTTATGATAAACTGAAACAAGAAATTTCCTGATAATAAAAAGATTTTCGAAGGATCGTCTTGCAATTTTAATGATTACTGTTCTTACAGTACGTAAATTTTCTCGGTTTGCATTCTAAGCCATGATCCAAAGTGAGCATGCTAACAATCATGTAAATATTTCCAACATGAAATTATATTTTAAAGAACATGTTGAATGCAGCATAAAACGAAACAATCATCCATCTTCAATCAGATTTATCTCTACATGTCGTTGAGACTCTTACAATATTATCAGGAAATTATCGGAACCTTTCAATGCAAAAGGAAAATATTGATCATTTATTTCAAAATATCTGTGCTAAATAGACAGTGTATTATAGATATCGGTGTGCCAAAAACGAGCTATTAATATTTTCATGAGCTTTCCATTACTCATTCCTTCATAAAGACTCAGTTCTTAATTTTTCTCGGTGATGGTGTGATGACTTTTCCAATCCGCGGAGAATGGTGGAGCTCTCAAATCAAATCATGATGAGACACACAGCATTTATTTTAATCATCGTTTTATAATCGTCCAGCGTGAAACGCCAGGATGTGACAGCGTCACAAACTTTCTATGACTGAACATGAAAAATTTACTGTACATATTGGTGTGGATTATTTCTTTTACCGCAAGTTCATGTTTATACGCTATTTTATTACTTAATTTGTGAACACATATGATCCTCGTTTTATCTTCATGGCAATTAGTCTTATGAATTCTACCTTATTTTGCTGTTATAAAATGATCTGATCGTAATTTTAAAATGTATATGTTGAAAATAAGAACTCTCAAAAGAGAATGTACATGCTAGTAAACAGATTATAACTTTCTAAATTGTCTCAATACGTTCTATAAAATCTTTTTTTTATTATTTCTTAAAACAATAGTCTAAAAGAAAAAAAATGAGTAAATTTCCTTCATAACAGTATTTTTTAAATTTATAGATGATCGATAATTATTGCTTTATGATGTATAAATGCCAAATTACAAGAGTTTGATTTCAAAATTTTCCCAATACAAAAAATTCTCGCCTTTATAATAAATTTTAAAAACGTATATATTTATGAATATAAGTACTTATGGAAATTAAACCAAAGACTAACAACAAATATATAAGTTCAATCATTTTCTGCTAATTTATACACTTAAATTTTATATAAATATGCGTAATTCATGAAAAAGTATTGTAAAAGTGATAATTAGCTAATACCATTTTATATACGTAAATGGTGTATAGTTGAACAATGTAATTTAAAGAAAATTCATTCATTTTTGATTCCTTGATTTATTTGATATTCATTATCAAGATAGTATTTTAAAAATGTTTTTGTTTCAAGTATTTACCAACTCATAACTAATAAACTTCTACTAAATAATATTAAAAATATCATTTTTCAATTTGAGTATTTTACTATATCTAGTACTAAGAGTGTAAATTCAGAAAATTTCCATATGTATAGTTACAAACATTTTTTTGAATAGATAATAATAAAAAAACATGTTTTAAAGATAAAATTAAATAAAAACTGAAAACAATATCTAGAAAATTTCATCATTTTATTCAATAACTTATTTATTTATTTATTTTCATTTTGAATAGTTTGTTATTTCAAGTCATGCTAAATCAATCTTCCTTTGGATTTTTTTTTTATCAAACATTCATCTTCGCGAAATAAATTTCATTCTCCGGAAGATCATTTTATTTTTGTGTATTCAAAGGCATCCTTTTGTGAGGCAATCATTCAAAAGCATTTCAAGAAAAAAGTATTCTAAAGTATTTTAGTTCCAAGAAATAATCAACAGAACTTTATTGCCTTCTTTTCGATCTCTCCATTGTAATATTATTACACTTCTTTCGAAAACATAAAGATTCAAGAATGATTTGAAACAAAAACAAATTCAGTCCTTTATCACTTTAAAAAAGAATCTATAAGTATGAAAAAAATGATTAAGCTTCACAAGTTGGCAATGTATTGATGCGGTATACTTTAGTTATAATGTTTGTAAGTACAAATGTAGTACTATCTCAAATAAAAAATGAAACAATTTAAAACATACAACTTCGTAAAACAAAATATACAATAATGATATTAAAAATCAAACTAGAAAATTTTAAAGTAGCAGATTTAAGTTACTTTTAAATATTTCAGAATTATAATTATATGTAATGAACACCAGGCTCGACAAACGTTTTCTCTATAGTTTCTTGATTGTGATTTTATAATTTTAAGAGTGAATATATTAAAGTAAGCAACTATAAAAAAGTAAAAATTATTGTATAGAACCAGTAACTTAAAAATTCTTCAATTTTTATCAATATTTATATTTTTCAATATTTATATTTTTATTCAAATATAAATATAATTTCTTAATTTGCACAATTCGCTTTTAGGACCTTAGTTACTCTAGCTGTAACATTATTAAATATAACAATATGAATTTAGAGTAAAGACAATCTCCTAAATCCTTAGATGCTGAATTTGATGCATTAAATCTTTTACTAAATGATTGAAAAACTATTAAATTACGAATTATGTAGAAAAATTATTCCTTTTCAGTAAAAGGAAATTTATTTTTATTTTAAAAATATGTATTCATCAAAAGAAAACGAAAATTACTGAAAAAACTATGTTTTCTAGACAGGTTTTCATTAATTTTTTAAAAAATTTCTGAGGTAGTAAAGGTGTTATCAAATGTATAAAAGATTTCGCGCATAATAATTTCAATGGACGTTTAAAAAAACTTTTTTTATTATTTAAAATTCTAATCTAAAAAGAAAATGAAACTCAACGTTTTGAAATTTAAACATCAAATATCATTGGCAGAAAATGTTGAATTTTAGTGGATGTTCTATAAATGTGTGTCTGTTGGAAAAAATACAGTGTGTGCGATTCGTTATTCTCTCCGTCCTGCAGCTGTGGATAATACACATATTAGCTGTATGCCGGTTTGTAAAACAGTTCATAAAAAGTTGGTGAATATGATATTTACTCTCAGTGTTTTAGTAAAAGAAAATTTAGTATGGATTGTCATGTGAAGAAATGTTTTCTGTTGAAATATTGCATTGTGGAATATACTAGATTCAAATTTGTTGAAGGATGGAAAATGTACGAATTCACATATAGCAAACGAAGATAACAGTGTTATTCAGAGAACAAGTAATTGCTGAAACATATTCTTTCAGAATTTTAAAACCTATTTATATACTCTAGAATAAAACTGACTCAATTAAATATCAAATACAAGTTTAAATTATATTCCATTTTAAATTTCTGTGTATTTAGTATATTTCAAATTAAATTGCTTTAAATAATAGAAATTCGTTTCTTAATGAATTATTCAAGGATATATAAATGTTATTTTATTTTGCACTTTGAGTTGAGTTTCATATCTCTTGTGTTGTTCATAATTGTTTCCTATCTTTATCACAATTTTATGTTTATATCAGCATATTCAATACACAATCCTAATCTTTAGCTGTAAATTATTTCGTTAGGTTTCACTTATTTGAAAAGTACTAAAAATGTTTTTAAAATAATCGTATTGTGCAACAGTGCTGATAAAAAATGAGACAAACGAAGATACTGAATAAGCTGTTCATTCTCATAATCTACAGATGTGAACTATTTCAGTGTCAAAAAAATGCACAAACCTTTATATGTGTATTTATTGTCTTAACCTTTCATGACAAGAAAGACTCGTACCATCTCCTTGGCTCTCTAGCGAGAGAAAACATGTCTTTATTACACTATTTTATGTAATTATTATGATGCACATTGTGCTGAAATCCCTCTGAAAAACTGCGCAAGGGCATGGAACTGCTTCTTACAACCAAACTGTTTAATCTGCTCAAATTTGGTCGTTACAAGTTTGAGCTGAATGCAAGTCAAATGCTACAAAATTCTGTGCTGTAAATACGTATAATCTGTTTATCATTTGCATGTTTATCGCTGCATGGTATGTATTTCAAAGCGATGAAAAAATATGTATACATGATGTGCTAATTAATAAAGAAATTTCTTTTCTATTTAATAAAATTTACTAATGTCTGAAAATTCCCTTTATTTCATATTTGTTCACATATAGTTAGAAATAGAAACTGCAAGCATCATAATTTAGTTTATGGAAAGGGAAATCTGAACATTAAGTTGTATCAAATCATCCTACAAAAACATTTTTCATTTACCAAGCCCAAAGTTAGAATTTTCCAATAGTATTGTCCTGAATATCAATAAAAAATAAAGAAACCTGGCACTAATTACTGGTGGTATGATAATTAAAAATGGCTATAATCAAGTTAGTCAGTATAAAGTTATAACTGATTAAATGGGGTTATTACTATGTTTTAATAATTATGGGATTTAAAAAACACTTTTTCAGTATAGTTGTTGGTATGTTAATTTTTAACTGTTGTATCTGTTTGGATTTTTTCATAACTATTACATTCCTATTTAATGTTCAATGTGGAAAAAAAACATAAATAAAGTTTAATCTAATTTTTTTTTTTTTTTTTTTTTTTACTTTAAGGTGGAGAAATATTACCATTATTTCAATATACTTTTAATTGCATTTTGAAATTCGATTATTATTATTTGAAAAATATTTTTATATACACTGAGTTGTAATACTAAAAGAGGGGATTTTCATACATGACCATTAATCCATATATCATGATTGGGACTTCGAAGCAATTCTTAATGTTCGAAGCTAATCTAATAATATTATGCTTAAAAATGTCTTCTGTGATGTTCAATGCAAAATTAGCCACATCGTGTATTCAAAGGGTGGTGCCTCCTTCCCTACAGTGGATTTCAATATATCATAGAAAAAATAAATCTGGATCTAAGAGGATGAAATCTTACTTAATTATGGAAAAGAAAATCAAATTTCCTTCAACTTTTTTTTTCTTAAGACATATATTTTAAGACAATATTAATTAATTTTGAATTTAAAAGATTTTGTTCCTTACATATTTTATTTTATTTTCTTATAACATAAAAAAACGTTTCATAGTTTTAAAACTTGTTATCGAAAACTTCCTGTAATCGATTACCTTTTTTTCCTTTGTATACTTATATATTAAAGGCAGTTATATCTTTAATCTTATCAAGTGAGTGGACATATAAAAATATCTTTTGCTTATAACATATAAACCATTTATTCAAAATTTCAAATTGTTGCATGCATTCGGGAAGTTTTTTGGTCTGTGAAATTTGGATATACATTTAAAAGTGGATGTTGATATATGAAAAATAATAAGGAGTTTGTGTACATCTAAGCATGGTGGCTATCGCTTGCATGAAAAAATTATTTCCTACTCTTATATAGAACATATTTCTACAACCACAATTTCGATATATCAATTTGTATGGACGGAACCTAAACTCCATTGATGCATTCTACTGAAAGACCGAATGCAGTGAGATCCTCAAATGCATTGATGTGTAAATCTACTGTATTCATCTGTGTATATAATTCAGAATTCAAGGCGCTTTAGTAACTAGAGCATCTATGCAATCGCTATTCTATAACAACTTGAACTTGGAATATCTTATGTTTTATAAAAGTGAAATTCTGATATAACTTTTAATGCAATATGGAATAGATTAGTAAAATTATATTATTAATAAATATCAATTTTAAAATTTCAATCATTTTATCAAAATCAATTAATATTTGCCTAATATATTTTTGTTTAAAATTTTATGTTTACATATTGAATGAAACTACAATATTAAATTAATTATACATTTCTTAGAAGACGTACTATGTTTTTTTTTCTTAATAATGGTTGAAGGAAAAATATAACATCTTTTTTAACTTGAAAAATGAGTATATAATGGTTGATACTGTTTTCATTCGAAGAAGATGCTTCGTTTCTTCAGCAATTTAATAATTCTCATCAAGAAAAATGTATTAAATACTTTGAATATTTTTGCAAGCTCAGTTGAGCAAAGAAATTAACTGGAATTAACTATAGAATTTCAACAAAATTCTGTGAAATATCATTTAGTATATTCACAAGAAATTAAATTCTTGAAATACTTACTTATAGTTTTTATTCTATAAATAATAAAATAATGTATCACATGATTAATTGCAAAAAAATCCAGTCCATTCAAGTATTTTGAGATAAAAAGTTTTTCTCATTTTTTTTTGAAGTTTTATTTTATATAACAATGCCAAGATATCTATTAAAATAGATAATTTCATTGAAGCGATTGATTCAAAAATTAATTTTGGGAAGAACTCTTTTTCTCAAGCTTATGAGTACATTTTCCCAGAATAATGAAAGATTTATTTTTACTTTTATGCATCACAAAAGAAACTATTTTATTAACCATTCAATATATGGGATAATGACAATAAATAAAGGAAAAAGAAATAATAAATTTTGTAAATTTCAAATATATTAAAAAATTCGGAAAGAAATGTGAAATTTTTATTGTATAAAAATATTTATTTTCTAAAACTTTCTCTGTGATAAATATTTTTATCACACTTTAATGTAAATAATGAAAAGCGGTAAAGCTGTTTTAAAGCAGATGATGTCAATATTATTATTTATAGTTCAACATTCACCCAAATAATATTTTTTAAACATTAAAAAAGAAAAATTCAAAAGAACTGCAATGCCTTGCAGTCAAATTTTCCGACCTTTTAAATATGCATTAAATGATACAAGCATGAAATGCATGTACTCTTTCTATGAAACTTTTCGAAATTCCTAACTAATTTTCTAATGTGTATGACATCAATATGCTCCAAATAAATTTAAAGAGGCAGTTAAACAACTGATAAAAGAAATATTTCACTCAAGTCTATAGCAAGAGAACATGAAATTTGAGCGAACCACATTTATTTCAATCATCTTGACAAAAATTCAATAATAATAACAGTGCCTCATGAAGTCCCATTATTATGGTATTCTCTATCCACAGTTCAATTTGCTGTTGACGAATTTCTTTACGTAAAAAACTGCGTATATCAATAGGCAGTAATTTATTATCCATAATCAAAAAGGCAAATATTCAGCATTAACTTTTTTTAAAGAATTTATCAAGGTTTCGTGAGGTCTTCTTTCACCATTCAGGTACCATTCACATGATATTTTTTTTCTCTATCGAAATTCTGAATCTATGTTTGATCGTTAAAATTTCACAACATATTTTTTTAAAGGAGTTGTCTCGAAAATTTCTATCTTGAAACATATGAGCACATAGATGGGCTTAGAACAATTCGAGAAATGATGTCTTAGAAACTTTAATGATCTATCGTTCTTGCTTGCCAATACATATTTGTTTATATCTCTAATTCCCTAATGGTGGATTTTGCTCTCTAAATGGAGAAATAGCTCTAATTTATTCAAAAGGTATCATAAGGTGAAGACCAAATAAATTACATTATCTCTCAAAATATAATTCCTTTATAGTGTCTTTTTTAAAAATCTATAAACATATTATGTAAATACTCTTGTTTTTCGTAGCAAGTGCCTTTAAAAACTTCATTTCGCAACATTTCTTTCTGTTGAAATCGCTTTCACAAAGACTAATTAACTCTATCTACTACGTTACATTCATTATTGTTAAAAAAAGAAAAAAAATTAAAATTCTTATTTTATCAACAACAAATTTCGTTCAAACAATAAGAAAAATCTAATATTTTTAGAAGAAGGTGTTTATGTCTCCACAAAAACTTTTTTATATAAATGTTTATAAATAATACCTATTATAAATGAAATTTAAGTTGATTTTCAGATACTTTTATATGGCAATGCACTCGAAAATTAATTGAACCATGAAAAAAAATCATCTAATAACAATTGTTCAAAAGTGAGATCGTTACCTGTAAGTGATGATAATTTCAGTCATATATTAGAAAACAGTACTCAATTTTCTAAATAAATATAGGATTTTCGGCGTAGTTGCTTTCAACAAAATCTCATCATTCATTTTATGTTTAATGGAATAGGATTGGCATTGCAGCACGATACTGAAAGGCATAGAAAACAATAAAAAATATATATAGAAGCAAAAATGCAACAAATATCAAAACATATACGGAAAATTGAAAAAATTAATTTGATTAAATAATATGTATCAGTCTTTAGTTAAATTTGAAGAAAGAGTGAAAACAAAATTTAAAATATGCATCCCGAAAGTTGAAAAAATATAAATAGATTGATATTTTGCAAAAGCCGATGGGAGAACAATAACTCACTCAAATAGGAATTAAGTATATCATTTTAAACTTTGCCAAAAGAAGATTATTTCGACATTTCTCATACTGCAACAATTCTTAGTGTTGTTTAGCATTTAATAGTTAGACATTATCATTTTGCAAATAATTATCTGAAAGAATTGTGCTCTAATGAGTGCAAAATAGTAGTTTAGATTAATAAATAAACGTTTAAGCGTTTTAAATATACGAATATCCAAACATCAGTAATTTTGTATGATACCGAAATTAAATGAATTCAATGAAATTTCCAAAATATATACCTCCTTAAAACAGAATTTTTTACTTAACTATTATAAACCATTTTGTTATTTCGTCATTATAAACTTGATTTGTATATATGTCATTGACGACTTACATAAACTGAAACTTTTTCATACCTCGAATATTAATACTGACTCTTCGACAAGCCCAAAAGCACATCGATAAAGAAAATTGAATGACAAGACCTCCGCAATACCAATATATGTGAGTCGGTGGTTGAGTCTAAGGGCCATCACCGGCAATGGTACAAACATTCCCAAAGGAAATGAGTGATGTCAATGATATGAGGAGCCAGATCCCCATGACTCGAAAGGGCACGAATATTAATAACATTACTTTATGATTTTTGAAGTATAGTTTGGAAAAGTATACTCTATAAAACTGTAATTTTTAATTGCATTATAAATTTCTTTGACTAAAAAGCTAAAATTGTATTAGTTTTTTAAAAAATGTATCCATTATAATTTTTTATTCAAAACCACAGATTAAAAGCAAAAAGCTTAACTACGTAATAAAACAAATGCTTGTACAGAAGCATAAAACTGGATCAATATTTAAATACCACACAAATTATTTGATTGAAATCACTAGCGTAAACGAAAATTAAGCAGGAAAATACGTATTTAATGTTCAGGGGGTTTGCATTATATGAATATTTGTAAAATGTGTGGTTCCTGGAAAGAACTGTATCATAATGACCGTCGTTAAAAGCTCATTACGACTACCATTAATTTCCTATTTACGATTGTAAATAGCACTTCATATATGCGTAACCAAGCTTTTTTTTTATATTCGCAGCTCCGATGCTGGGTCATAAGCATCCGATATAAACTGAACCGGAGATCTTTAAATGTAGTTAAAGTAAACCCATCTATTGATTAGCAAAGCCATTAGCTAAGTATTCATCAGTCAAATCTTTCTGATAGTTGAGAGCATGTGGCATTTTCTCAGTATATTAGTATTGCTATGTAGCAGAATGATAACAAGAGAACCCCAAAACATCTTTCATCTGACAAAATTTGAAAAGCAGTATTTTAAGAAATGTTTTAGTCCTCTTATGAGAGTAAAATTTTTTGGGCACAAATATTGGTTAATATTAAAGCAATGGTTTTAGAAAAAAATATTGCAATTCTACATAAATTCTAATATTTCTGGGCATTGATTTATATAATTCATTTAATTTCGTGGCATTGCACGTTTTGTCGCGTTTAAGCATCTGTATGCTCACACACGAAAACAATTGCATGATATAAATGAAACACTAGAATATACAATATTTCGGCTAAAAACTTAGTTTTAAATTTCATATTGCTTAAAAGATTGTGCTATAAGAAAGAATTGAGCTGAGAAAATAAATTTTAAGGGAAACATTTACTTAGATAGAATTAAAACACAAAAGTTCATCCAAAAGTCAAAGAAAAAAGGAAGTAATAGTCTGATGATACTAAATGAGTTTTCTTAACAAATGTAACAATGAAAGACAAAAGTGCTCTCATATTGATAAATAATTTAAAAAATTTCATAATTATCGAGATCCATAATAGGGATAATATATTACAAAGTATTTGAGTGGTCACTTAAGATCTAAAGAAATGTTTATTGCAAAAATATTGATGAGTTCAACTCATTCTGAATAAAAAGTTCGTTAGCACATTTAAAATAATGAGGGACTAAATCGTCATGATATCAGCAATAAGGGTCACAGAAAAAATACATCCTCATGACCGATAACGAAAAATAATATGCCACAATGTTCAAGAAATAACATAAGAGACCATTACCTGATTATATAATCATAAAGTAATAATTATATAACTATTAATCTAACTTATTATTAGATTAATACTCATTAACGTGGTCAAATGTATTATCATTGAGGAGTCCAGAGATGTTTAAATTTAATATAAAACATAATTGCAAAGTACAAATTACATTGAACAAACTTTCTAAATACAAACATGCATCCTACAGAATAATACATGGGATATTCTTATATAATTACTTGAAGATGAATAATAAAAATAATTCATATCGAAAACACACATTTAAGGTTTCTTTCTGCTTTTACAATTAACCATCATGCATAGATTAAACGAATCCTAAACTTCTCAAATAGAAATAAAATTGTTCTATTGAAAATTTGCATATTTCGGATAAAACATTTAGTTTCACATTTAGAAAAATATATATACTACCGGTTTTTTTCCTTACCAATTTTTTAAAAAAATGTCTACACTTTTGATTACATAAAATTGTTTTTTTCATGCATACTTAAGACAGATAATCAAGTCATTTAACTTCAAGTCAGAATTAGATGAATATTTCAATAAACACGGAATTAAATACGTTTGATACATATATTTTTCAATGTTATAAATATTCTAAGAAACCTTCTTAAGTCATTCACAAATGCAAAACAAAACATTTATTCGATGAAAAAAAGAAAGCAATGATGTTGTGTTTCTTGTCATTATATTTATGGATTCATTTTTAAAAATATAGAAAGAGACTAGTGTCCCAAAACAATGTAAAGGATATATTTTTTTGTTACTAATTTAACAAATAAAATCCTTTAAACTATAATGAAAGTAGTCTGTTTTTTTTATGGCTGCCCACATATTTCGTTTTTTAAAAAAGCACAATTATAAAAAGAATTTCGTTGAGTAATAGAATTTTGTCTGCAAGTGGATATTTCATGAATTGTAGGAAATTACTGCTAAATAGTTTTTAAAATATCAAAGACATTTGTTTTTTTTTTAAATATACCTGGTATCACAAAAAATATTCAATCTCAACTAAACCTAAATAATTGGTATGTTTAAATTCTATTTTTTCAAGTGAAAGTTAAAAATTCAATAGCTTTTACCTTCCAAAGAAAATACAGTCTCTAGAGCGTAACAAGAATATTCTGTTTTTGCTCCGACACGCCTGAAAATTCCGCCATGTTTTCCAGAAAAAGAGTAAATATTTCGCAAAAAAAGTTAATCAATTCGTATTTACCTTGAGTGGCGCATTATTACATCCCCTTGGGACATTTAATTGCCAGAGTGAGAAATGTCACTGAATAAATACGAAGGCAGTTGTTTGAATAGAATACACAGCACGAGAAAACGAAATGGAACAGCATTTTTTTGTCTATTTTCATTAAACTTCGTCAAGAAATAATGTTAGATAAATAGAAGTTTCCTGGAAAATCTGCCTTAAAGTTCATTTTCATTCTAGAAATTTTTCATGTGCTTGTAAAATGAAATTTTGAAGTTCATTTTAAGGTTTTTTCTTTGTTTTTTTTATTTCTTTTTCATGTCGACAAATGACCTCATTTGGAATTTTAATTTTTTGCTTCAATTCCTTTTTTTAAATTTTATTTTTAAAAGTTCTTTCCCTCTTTTCGTTGAGTGTTATTTTCACTCATAAAATGTTATTTTGCTGAAATCTGACGAATCAAGCAAAAAGTAATTTAGCAAACTTAATATTTATTGTTAATGTTTAATTTTTAATAATGTTTAGTTTTTATTATTAATGTTTAATTTTTAATAATGTTTAGTTTTTATTTACATTTAAAAAAAATAGTAAAATATGAGCAAATAGTTCGTTTAGAACAAAAGCAAAAGTAAATACAAACCATAAAGTTATTATAAGTTTTTAAAAATCTTTAAATCCAGTTTATAATTTAAATCCAATGTTTGGTGTTTATTTTTAACAAGATATGATTCACTTTATTTTTTGATTTTAAAAATATTTGTATTGTCATTATTTTTATGGAAGCTATTAGTAATGCTATATAAAATTGTTATTGCTAAAAATATGGCTTGTTAATTATAGATATTAAAGAAATTATACACTAAGCGGCTACATTTATTCTTTAAAAGCTCTTAGGAATTCAGTAACTGCTAAAAAACATTCTCTAAATCATACTATTGTCTACAACAATTTGAAATATCATGTCAATGTAGTTGGGGCATGCACCCCATGTTGTGTCCACTTCCTACGATTTACGTAGTGTAATTGAAAAAGCGATTCATCTGACCTCGTGATCTTTATCTAGCTATCTATTGTTCAATTCTTGTTCTCCTTTATGAACTAGAGAAGTGTAGTCTTGCTGAAGGCAGAAAAGCTTTTGAACAGTTCGTCAGCTTCCATCGACTATACGATGTAATGATTTAAAAACAATTCTTTCAGAAATCTTTGCAGCTACTTGATTAAGATTTTACATAATTTGACGCACTGCCTTAAACAGGAAAACTTTGACAATTTCCATACATATCGAGCATTCAGCAGCTTGTGATGAAACTATCCTGGAATTCATACCCTAATTTTTTACTTCATAATCTACTGTCTGTATGCATAAAAAATTGCAGCTTTCAATCATTTTGGAGTGAAGTTGATTACCTGTTACTAGTCCTGAAGTAGCGGCAGAGATAGTAGAGAAGCATGATAGCAGCCTCTCTAAGCTTTGGTAGTATACTATCAATCACATTCGAACTCTGAAAAATTCCATCTTTCCCACTTTCTCACATTTAACACAGTACTATTAATGGATAGCATTCAGTTATGACAGGTATGCATTTCAGGGTCAAATTATCCTGATAATTTGACCAGTCACTGTATACACTAATGCAAGATGCTGTATCTTGGTTTTTTCCTTATATGTGTGAAAGTAAACAGAAAATGCATGTAAAATTTAACATTATGAATTTTCGAATTCTCATGGCCAGTTGTTGCAGAAGTTTCAAGACCCTGATATCTTATTAGTATAGTTTTCTGATAAACAACGTTGTTTGTTCCCATTATTACATATATGCAAACAGTATTTGAAATTCACCTTTTAGTGCTTGAAAGCATAATATTTGACTTGGATACTGATGTGCTAGATATGAAGCTTCTAGGTCAATACTGGTAATCTTAGAAGATTGAATAATGAATGTTAATTATTTGATTAACACTGTAAAAATTCCGCAGATGAAATAGAAGAAACAGAAGGAAATATTACAAATTATGTATAAACTAACATTAAAAAAATTAGAAATAATTCTACTGACATAAAATTGATTTTTTAAATGAAATTCATTTTTAGAAATAAAAATACCGTAAAATAGCTTTTGTGCTATAATATGATCCTAAGTTATGGTTGAGAAATATAAAATATTTTCATTCTCTTTAAATCCCTTAACTACTTTGTAGTAACTTCGACATACTGCAGTTTATCCTACCAGATGATGTAAAGCCAGTGCTTCAAATCCCATTTTAAATAAATTTATTGGAATGAAATTGTGCAAAGAAATAATAATTTTTTATGCATAGATTTGCTTTTATATCACAAATTAGTCTCTTTAATCTTGGATATTTTCATTTAATTTTAAAAGAATTAACTGAACATTCAAAAGCAATATAATTTATTTCAATCCAAAATAATTTTCATAAAGAAGATGTTTAAGAATTCTCCGAATAAGGAATCTAAAGCGTGCAACTTGTTTTTCTATCTATTAAAACAATTGCTCGAATTAATCAGTTTTTTATATACAATTTTGACCTCATGTATATATATATATATAATCCTATAATCCAAATAAATTCTTCTCAACTTTGTTTAAAATGTTATTTCGGAAAATGATGGTATAAATTCTGAAAAATGTTAATCATATTAAAGCACATCGATCTAAAATCTAAAATTTATCAAGTATTAATTAAAATTGTTAAACAAATTTCTGATAGTTTTGTGTGTGTGTGTGTGTGTGATTAGTAACTCATTTCATTCAGGCATATGTTCTTAAAGAAAGAAATTAAAAACTAATGTTTTTTTTAAAAATATAAGTTTTAAATCGCTATGTCCAGTGAAACTATATTTACTGAAGCAGAAAAAATAATGAATGAGATGCAAAATAACCTATTAAAGCAATAAATTCAACAAATTAGAGAGAATAAAACTTATCGTCCTCTGAAACAAAAATAAACAACAGTCCGAACATAGTGTTTTCTTTCAAATGAATTAACATCTATGTAAAGCACGTTATATCTCCGGAAAGCATATGAATGGCAATAGATTTTGTCACATAAAATACAACCCACTTGTAATGCGAAAACATTTCAAACAAAACGATCGTAAAACTGTAAGAAGAAACAAAAGGGGGAAAAGCGAATTTCGCAAGTTCTCGAGAGAAACAAGCGAAAAATGAAGACGAACAAACAAAAAAAACAGCGAAGAAGCGACATCAAAAGTGGAAAAGAAGAAAGGTTACGATCTTGTGGCTCAGTCGCTAGCACAGCGAAGAACCTAACGACTTTTTTTATGACTTTGTGTCGCTCTAGAACAGGCAACTCTCACTAAGGGCGTTGCTAGTTTCTTGTTTTTGAAGAAAACTTCTACTTCGTCAGCATTTCTGGTTAACGGTTTCTAAATCAAAGAATGAAAAAAAGAAATTGCGTTCCGAGACAAAACTCGAAATGTCGTTCAGACCTAGTCAACATAAGGTAGCCAGCCTCTTTTTATCTAAGTCTTTGTTCTTCTGTTTTGTCTTTCTAAGAATAATACTTTAGAATTATCAACAAGTTGCATTAAAAATCAAGAAAATCAGAAAATGTATATTGATTGTAGATGTTTAAAAAAATCAAAATGTTATATTTATGAACATCACGTATTAAAAATTTTCATTTTCAGATTGAAACTAATATTTAAACTAAACTAAAAACTAAAAACTGCTCTAAACTGAAACTAAAAACTGCTCTTTCTTCTCAGAGGTATTTCTATTGAATTACATATGGCAATATGGAATTTTTCCATTATATTTTTCCAAAAGCTGTAGTATTTATTCCAAATTATCTGGCACATAAATTTCTACATCATTTAAGCCCCATCAATTGAAAGTTATGCTGATCAAATACTCAGAAAAACATAAAAAATAAAAAGATGAAATTTGTGGATATGGATGATGATTGTTCTTTATACAATTCTCTTATGAAGAATTAGAAAGGAAATGTACTTTAGAAAGAAATCAAACTACTTAACTTAAAATAAGATGAAAAAATTCACATTAAATCAAGTAATAACACAAACTTCTGACTTTTTAAAAAGTTTTAGCAAATATTAACAAAGCTTTCAAAAAAGTTTCAAAATAAAAAAATGTCATTAAAAAAGAAAAACATCGAACATTTAAACCCATTTGAAAGACATATGTTTAAAGATATTCCTCTATCACACCACATTACCATGTTATATAGATATCTTCACAAATAACGAGGAATCATATTTATTACTTTTTTTTTAAATAAAATATGCACAAGAGAAATTTTATGGATAAATATACCAGTACAAATGGTACTGAAGTTCACCAGCGCAATTTCTAAAAAAGGTGTAGTAATTAAAAAAATTGTGCTTGGAGAGGACAGCTAATGTCAAATTTGCAAGTATTTTTTTAACTTGATTGATTTGATTTTCCAGTACTGCTGATACTATACTGGTTTGAGTTGCTTGTATTGCTGTTACTTGATTATTCTTTGTTAATATTGCTGTTTCTTGATTGATTTTTGTTGCTGATATTGCTGGTACTTGATTTATTTGATTTGCTAGCATTGCTGTCGATTGATTTGATATTTTAGTATTGTTTGTTGATTTATTTGATTTTCTAATATTGCTGTTGCTTGATTGATTCGATTTAATAGGATTCTTTGTTACTGGATTGGTTTTATTTGCTAGAATTACTGTTACTTGATTGATTTGATGTATTAGTATTTTTTGTAGCTTGCCTGAATGGATTTACTAATATTTTTGTTGATTGATTTCATTTGTTAGAATTGTTTGTTACTTTATTGATTTGATTTGCTGGTATTGCTATTACTTGATTGATTCTATTTGTTAGTATTTTTGTGGTTTGATTGATTTGATTAGCTAGTATTGTCTATTGCTTGCTTGATTTGATTTGCTAGCCTTCTAATTATCAAATACTACTGAAATAATAATTTTTTTTTCCCGTAAAGAGTGGTGTACATCCTATATGTTTCAATTATTATTTAAAACTAGTTAATTATTTTTTCTTCTTCCATACTAAATAAATTATTTTTTACTCCTCCAAAACTAAACCGTTTACCCCTTCATCAGCTAGCTGTTAATTTTACTCGTCTGTTTTCCTTTGCTTTAATTATTGCCATATGTGATGGTTTAAATCCTTATTGCTGTGACAAAATAAAAATAGACAATAATAGGGCATTCTAATGGGAGGAAAGAAAGTAGGAAAAAATTTTTCTTTCTCTGGGGATTCGTAGCTTAAAAGTTCATTTAGAGATTATTTTCTTTTGGAATCTAAATTTGAATTTGGTAAATATGGAGTTAAAGGTATTTTAATAGCAGAGAGATTATTTAATAATCTCTTCCAACGACCTAACTGGAGTTAAGGACAAAAATAAATTTCTTTAATTGCCTTTAAGCTGTATAAATTGACTACAATTTTAATTTAAAATTTTCTCGCCGTCTTCAATTCCTTATTCTCAACGGAATTAATTTGAATTTTTTAAATCATTTTCTTCTCTTAATCTTTCTAAATAATCCTTTTCAAGAATTTTTTGGCGATTATAAGCTCTTTATTTTTATAATGCTAAAGTTTAATCACTTTACAAACATGTCTATTCAGCTTTCTCATTTTTTTATTTGAAAAATTTTCGGGGGTGTATATTATAAATGAGGCCATACCAACAAAAAGATTAATAGAATAAGAATTAGTTTAATAAAAACTTTTAAACGATAAATTATGTTTTTATATTTTCTTAAAAGTATTAATTACTTAGTATTATATGAACTGCAATTTTAGAACTGAATTATTTGTGGAAATTTATGTTACAAAAAATTACTAGCCAGAAATAAATGGATTAACGCTTATACCTAAGCTATTTAGTTCATGCCAGTATCTTTCTGGAAATTTTGTCAGTTATTTGTGTAAATCTGCATGACAACTTCATGAAAATATTTTTAATATCAATGAAAATTTCAAGTGAAGGTTACAATCTATTTTTTATTGCGAATTACCTTATTACTATGCAGGGTATTTCAAAAAATATATACATGCACTTAATTTTTGGCAAAAATTAAGCGTTTTTAAAAACTGATGCACCAATAAACTATGACACTTTTCTATCCTCGTTACATGAACAAAACATTAACTATTATGTTTGCAGGTAAAGAACTGGTGAGTTAAGCATACATGTACATGTTTGCACACATGTACAACACACTACATGTTTGGGAGATTAAATGATTCTCTTATAGGATTAAAAAAATATTCGCTATATTATATGTACTTTAAGAAAGAAAAATCTGTGACATTTTAACATTAATATTGTTCTTTTTTAATACAGAAATTTCTATTTTTTTATAACTTCTAAACGGTCTCTCACTAAAAGTACAAAGCTGCAAAACCAGAAGAAATGTCATCCAATTGTGATTGCAGCATGATAAAATCCAGTTAAAATGAAATATTCGTAATGCAATTTGAAGATTTCAGAATATTTTTATTTGAAATAATATTTTATTCAATTTATAGAATAACCTTTATAGTTCTCGTTTAATAATAAAATATTTTACAAAACCGATTTATTTTCTTTTAAAATGTAAATAAAGTAAATAAATTATTTGTGGAATGACCTGAAATTGTTTACATTTGCTCTTTAAAAAAGCTCCAATATTCTAAAGATTGCAACAGATTTGTACTTAATCGTTTAATAATTTTCGGATTTCATAACATTAAATAAGCAGGTAATTTTTTTAAAATAATTAGATAATATACTTATTGATTTTGGGCATTTTTAAATATTCGTACAGTAACCATTTATTACTTTCCTTTCCAAAAAAATGATTATAATTAACCAAAGTAAATTTTTATTTTATGATATTCCAACACACATTTTGGAAAAATAATATAATTGGATATGGAGCTGACTACAATCTGAAGTTCTCAATCGGATAATTTTAAATTTAAATCAATTATTGAGTAGTTCCTTTAATATACTTTTCACGAAAGATAAATATATCTCTGAGAGCTATTGCTTATCAATGTATGCAGATGGAATATTTTTCTAGTTATTTTCTTGTTTCAGAAATATAACTAAATGAAAAAATTGATCAATTCACTTAATTAGATAACAATGCGGATTTAATCAAATATTTGGCAATATTTTTGCCAAGTGAACTTCTATTACAGGTGTTTGAATCTGAAAAGTGAGCGTGGCAGCATTGATTACTCTACTTCACACAACAAAATTTCTTCGATAACTTAATAAAAATGAAGCGACTGCTCTAAAATTTTGCAGGCACATTCACAAAGACACAATTTATCATATGAGCCAACAAAAAGAAAATCGGGTCTTTTTTATGATTTTACTATTATTGTGTAGTCTAAGAGGAAAGAAAAAAAACATTAAATAGGAGGAAGTTTTAAAAAATCTGGCTGATAATTCGTAGAAAAAAAGTTTTAACAAAGCATTTGGTGGAACGTATTTATCAGAAATAAGCCTTATTTGCAATCTTAGGACACAAAAACAGGAACAACTAAGAAAAATATGCTTCACGAATTTTTACATTTCAAATAATTGAGTTAATACAAAGTAGGTGACTCAGAAACAATTCTCAGTCTTCAGAAAATTCTTTACGTTATTGTTGATGAAAACTTTGGACGATTTTACAGTAGATAAAAAGTGAATGGATACTTATGGGATGGACAAAAAGTCCTCGAACAAAGTTGGTTAAAAAATATCAACAAACAAAATTACAAAAAAAGTGCATACTGAGTGATTTTCTCTCCTGATTAATCATCCGTCTATTTATATGGATTGTAGAATACTTTTAATTAATTAAACTGTTTTATTTTCTTACAGAAAAACTATCCTAGATATCCCTTCTATATTCTAGAATATTTAATGCGTAAACCTAAATAAAGATACTACCACAGTTATGAAGCAAGGATTAAGGGTCAAATGCTAAATTCATTGTTGTTTTTTAAGACGAAAGATACATAAAATAAATTTAAAATCCCTGTTATCGAAACATGTATTAATCTGTGTTAAAAGAATATCTCAGTTTTCTTCCATGCAGCTTTGTGCAGACAATCCGTCAGATGTACCATTAGTTGAAAGATTTAGCCATTCCTTTACTTTTGCCGTCGAAAATACTATATTAACGTATGTCAGAAAAGAGCTTTTTAAAATATACTTGATATCGCTCTAAAGTAACGAGTATTCTAATTCCGATTTTCATACCTCATATTTTATTAAATCTAGTTTAAAATTTTCATTTTCAACCATACGTAAATTAAAATAAAAGGTCTACTTATAAAATATGAGCATTTTTTTGGAGAAATTTTATGTAGAAAAATATTATTTATTCTCTAGTATGCATGAAAAAAAAGAAGAAAATTCAGCTTCCTTAAAAGATAAGATTTAAATAAATTAAGCTAGATTCTGACGGTTTTATTATTTTCTATGCATTTATGCACTATTTATCAGAATAAAGAAATGAAAGTATGTTATAAAAATATTTCATTTATAGAAGTTTCACTTTTTTAAAAACCCGAGAAAAAATGTATAAAAAAATGCTGTTTTACTTAAACTTTAAGTAAAAACTATTTATTGCAATATTTTAGTACTTCAGAGCCTCATAGATAAAACAAAATACCGTAAAAATAAATCCAGCTTGAAAACAAAAATACATACATATTCACTACTTTTAGAGAATATATATATATTTAAAGAATAAAATTACGTGTTATTTATTCGGAGCGTTGAAGTTTTAAATGCCGTGTGTAGATGTAAATTTTACGTCAGTATAAAATTATATTGCGAAAACTGAAAATTAAATTATTTTTCTACTATTAGTAGTTAAACCTAGAGCAGTATTAATTCTTAGTAATTTTTATACATTGAAACAATTTGATGTTATTTCTAATGTTGTTTCGAAGGAATACATTTTTTTCCTACCTTTAATTTCTAAATTTTGGTGTATTATGGTTAGGTTAGCTTAATCTCTTTATATCAAAATTAATTTTACTTCTTTTAGTGGCAATTGTCATTACATAGTAGAATAAATAATATATATATATATAAATTATTATGATATTATAAATAAATCAGCATTGTTACGTCATCTGTTACGTCATGTCATTTCTGAGCTCATACTAGGTATTCCCAGTACGGGTGATAATAATTTTATTTGTCCTAAGGATGCACAAGCTGGAATGATAAACCATCTAAAAATATGACATTTACGAAAAAATTAAGACAGTTACATAATGCAAATAATAATACATAAACTAATTTATATAAAAATACAGTTGCTAATTTTATAAAATTATAACAGATATTTACAAAAATGATTTCGCTATAAAAGAACATTGAATATTATAGTCAATTGCTTAAAAATCAAATTATAACACTTTAGAGTTTTCAATGTGTTATAAATTTGCTAAGTGTATTATTTTAAGGTAATTTATTGAAATAATAAAGTGTAATCTTCAAACGCTTGCTCATATAATCGTGTTTGAATTATATTGGTATGCATGACAAGAAGAAGTTTTAAATGGATTACGAAGTAAATATATAAATCAGTATTGTTTTAATAAATCCGTTTAAATAAAAAATCTAAGAAAACTCCTAACCTAATTTTTCTGTTGCAGAATAGGGGTAAATACGCGAAGTTCAAAAACATATATACTTTCAAATATAAAAAAACAGGCTTAAAATACATAGTATTTTGTGTGCATACACTTTAGAGCAGTAAAACATTATATAAATTCAAATTTGGCCGTTGCATCAAATTCAAAAAGAAGGCTCATTCTCATAATCTATCAAAAACACTGTAAAAAAAGGCAGGTTTGTAAGTAAAAATGTTTTAGAAAATGAAAAGAATCACAGATAATTGATTTAAAGTACAATAAATTCAAAATCAGTGGATCTACCATTTTTATTATTTTTATTATTATTTAATAAAATTAATTTACTAATCACCCAGTAATTATTTTGCTGTTGTTTCTATTTCTTAATTCGATTATAAATGATAAGCACTGAAATCTAGAAAGAAAATCTAGAAAATACCTTGATTTCAAATGAAATAATTTTTTATCTTCTGCGAACAAAAATGTTATATTTTTATTTAAATTCTTTATTCACTTAATTTTTCTATTTTTTTCTAAGATTTATACTGTTTTAAATTCTCATTTTGTAAGTAGTGATCATACACACGCATTTATATAATATTTTTTTCGACGTTTTTGCTACATTTAAAATGAAATATTTTTTTCTAATTTTTGTTAAAGGATATTACGAATTAAAAGGGATATTTTTGTTTTAATTGTCCTAAATTTCTTGAGGAATGTCAAAGAAATATTTCAAAAAGAACGTTTCTCAATTAAATGTATGAATAGATTAATATTTCATTTCGATAGTTAATAAAATACTATTGAAAGCTAATTTTATCCCCCTTTTCCCCCAACAAAACTTGATTAACAAACACAGAAATAAGAGAAAAATTGACTTTTTAAAATTAAAGTGTTTTTTTAATGAAATAAAGGAGTTTTATCAGTGACATAGCAGCTATGACAGAAAAAATGTTGAATTTTTTATTCACCAACAATTAAGTCATTTCAATGTTTATCCATTGTTTTGACTGATAAAGTCAATATTACCACTCTTTGTTTCGCCATTCACGGCGAAATGGGTTTCAAATACATTTTCTTTTTATTTCATTGTGGTCTTGTAAACATTTCACTGTCTCTATGTTAATCGATAACTTTCTTTATAATAAATTTTATGTCATCATCTTCGTTAGCTTGCAATAAATATTCATCAACCACAGTTTTTTCTCTCAGTCAAGATTTATGTGGCATCTTGTAATTTCAGCTTTGCATTCATTGTAAGAAAACAAAGTTAAAAAAATAAGACAAATGATCATAAAAGAGCAATGACCTCATTTTTTCGGTTTTGTTTATTAACTAAACATATCCTCCAAAATGCATATCCACAATCCTTCATTTATAATAAATGGAGCAACTTCAAAAAAAAATATGTTTTTAAAAAATGATATCCATTGAAAAGAAATATATATATATTTAACTTATGGTAGAAAATGTTAAATAGTTCCAGTAATATATAATTTTTGGATTTTTTTTATACTAAAAATATCATCCATAAAGTATACAAAAAATGCTTACTTTCAGTAGTTGTTTAAAAAATGTTTTCTAACCAAATAATTAAATATTTTATCTGAACATGTTCAGGCTTTTAGTTAATAATTAGAGCTAAAATGAAACAAGCTAATGCATAAAATTAAACAATTTTAAGAGCAATCTTTCACCCTTCGTTTTCTTGCTTATAGCCGACCATCAAACCAGAACTGAACGTAGCAGTATCGACAGGATTTGTTGTGGTCGACTGCTGTTTTTATTATATCCATTCTTACATTGACCGAACCCTCAAACTAACATTCTCTTTGAGGTAGTCAATTACTGTTCCTTCTTCCTCGTCGTCACACTCCCATAGAGTTGGTCAAAAACTGACAATCTTTGACATCATGTCCTTCAAGGTTTTGAGATTACCTATTACCATCAGCTCTTAAATCATTATTTTCAATTTCAGATTTGAGATTCCAATACATTCCTGAAAATGATGGTGAACAGTGCCAATTTCTCCCCAAATGCCATCATTTTCTTGCGTTTTTCCAAATCTATGGAGTTATGCAAGAAATCTCTCATGTCTAGATATAATTTTATATATTACATAAGATACCGTTCTTTGATAAAAGAACGGTATCTTCTTATTTTTATTTCTGGTTTAGGAGTAAAGTCGAAAGGTATTCTTCCTTTTTTCTTCATATACCATCTGACAAAACATTTAAGTTTTGTTTCTTCTTTTATTTCCGCTTTTAAGATATCAGTTGATTTGGGGACAACTATATCAACATTCTCTTTCTGTGTATCTAACTTTACATAGTGATCCATCTTTTCATTGACATATATCCCAATATGGGTCTTGACCCAATTCAACTCTATCGACTTGTTAATTTAACACTTTTTATCCCTTCTTTTACGGTCCACATTTCCTCATTACAATTGTGAGATAACTATACCGCTTGCAGGTTTGATAGATAATCTGAAAGAACTGAACATTTCTGTTCGCCCTCCAACCTTTCTCAATATTCAATGGCCATCTTTAAAGCTTATATTTCTGTCTGGAAATGTGTGACATGATTCGATAATCTCACAAGACTTTTATATATCTCTTTCCCATAGTAGAATACTATTATTGAAGCTTCTACTTTATTTTCATCTTCTGAAACATCTGTAGAAATTTCTATTCCATCCTTTTCTGGGACTTTAATTTGAAAACCATGAATAGGCTATTCGCCAGGGATTTGCTCGCACTCGTCAAAAAAAAAAAAAAACATCATAATCTTTATTGCTGAAGCATTTGTTTCCTATTTTAATTTTATTACTAGTAGTTGTTAATTGAACTTCAGTGAATATTCCCATTGCTCTGAGATCCACTGGCAAAATACCCTTTATTACTTGAAGGGTTTCTGAAGATATCTCTCTATGTGCCCCAGACATAAGGATGAGGGGGCGCCATCGGATTGCATTTAATGCTTCTCTGATTTTCTTTATATTGAACCTATGCCCTCATGCTCCGTGGCCGAAAAGAACAAATGGCGCAATGGCTCCAGTGTATATTCTTCTTAGATGTTTTTCCTTTTCATATAAAATTTATACTCAACTATCACTAGTTTATGTGTTAATACATCCATTTTTATTGACCTTACTGAAATGTGCTATAAATGTTAATTTACTGTTCCATGTAGCCCTGAAGTATTTTGATTAGACACACTTATATCTCTATTGCACATTTTTATTTTTGGCAGGTCTGATAATTTTAATCGTTCTCCAAATGTAATAGACATTTGAATTGTTTTCCTTTCATTAAACTAAAGTTTGTTTATTTTATAAGCCTATGAGTCATTTGCTTTTTTTAATTTCCAGTTCATCTTCCTGGGATTATTAGTAGCACATCATCGGCATATGCATGTATATAGCAGTTCACTGGATCATTGGTCTTAAATGCAGAATTTATAACCAAATTCCAGAATAATGCCCTATGTAGCACTTCTCTATCCATTACAAATACCAATTATTATCTCTATCTTGGTAAACACATTTTCTTTTACTTAAGTAATCTTTAATCACTTGAAAAATGTTACTAGGGTAGTTCATTTTTATGAGGCTATTTAAAATGTTTTTCCTCCTTACTGAATCAAATGCTCCAGCTACATCCAAAGATGTAACTGTTGTTTTGAGTTTTTGATTTATCGCATCTTTTATTTTATTCCATAGTTAATTTCAGATTGTTTCACAAGAGTGGTTATATCCAAAACCATTTAATTATGATGCAGCCTTTTTTGTGTCGTTAATAAGTGCTGTACTCTTTGAGTTATTGTTTTTTTTTTCAAAATTTTCCTTGCTGGTGTTAGCAAAGAAATTGGTCTGTAGGATTTAGGCTCCTCTAAGTTCCTCCAGAATTAAAATCAGTTTTCTTACCTTGCACTGATTAGGGAACGCACCTAATTCTAAGCATTTGCTGTATAGTTTAAAAAAACAATTCAGCAAGTTAAATGCAGTTTATTTCAGCAAGCATCTCCATTGGGATATTGTCTAATACAAATGTTTCCTTTTTAGCCATTTTATTAATCGTTGTTCTTTTATCATTTATTGTGAATATTTTTTTCTTTTGTTTTATATTCCTCAATAAGTTTCCTCATTTTCTTCTGTTTTTGTGCTTTCTTGATGGGATTCTTACTCCTTGAAATGTCATCTCACAATAGTTTCAGCAGTTTCTTTTGCATTTTTGAGTTTTGCTCCATCCTGTTTTTTTGACACCATTCAATATGTTTTTCCTTTTCATTTTATCTACCTCTAATTCATAAGGCAGTTCAAAAGGGTTTTAAGGGTTTTCGAAGCATTCTCTACTTTTCTTTCTTAACACACATATATATATATAATGTATGCTTGTCTGTAAGTCTCTTATGCGCTGTCGTACATCTCTTCCGATTGCGATAAAACTTTGAATATTTATTACTTGCACTTACATGTTTCTGCTGAAAATGGAAAAACAAAATAATATTGCCTAACTTAAAGTCTTGAATACTAAAGTTTAAAAAATAGAATTAACCTTATTTATGCAAAACCTTTAGATATCACTTAATTTCAATGAATGTAATCGTTTTTTAAGTTAATGTTATGTTAAACATTTTTATGGCAATGTTTATGTTTTCATAATGTTTCGAAAATTATTTCTTCTGTGGCAGAAACGCGCCAGTTACCAGCTAGATTTTTTTAGAAAATTTTATTCTCTTCATTCTCTCTACAGTAGGCATACACCGTTGGTATCTATGCCTCAAGACTCTTACTCGGAGACACAAACACAGTTAGTTGTCTTTGTGTATCCGACTCTGCGTCCCGCTAGGAGACCCTGAGAAGATTTGTCTCTTTATTGTTTGATCTTTGGCTCATTCCTTGGATGAATTCTGTAAATTATTTAAACTATAGTTGTAAATCTCTTTTAGCTTTTATCCTTTGTATTGTTTCCATTATGTCAGTATATTTTTCAGCTACTTGAGATCTAATTTTCTGAATTTTTCTCTTGTTTACCTTACAACTTTCTGCTGAAAAAACTTTGTCAGCCATATTAATTTGAAAATCCAAAACACTACGGTCACTCAGAGCACTTTGAATTGCCTTTCTGCTCATTGCTTCGTCATGAGTGTCTTTTGTTGATAAAGTAAGATCAATCTAGCTTCTGCAATCCGAGGATATTAATGTTGGTAATGAGTTTGGATCATTCCAAATAAGAAGGTTTTTCTTAAAACTGAATTTTATAAGAAAGCCGGCTTCATCTTGTGAATTCATGATCGAGGATTTCATTTCTCCACAGATAACTGTGAATATTGAAATCTCCTCCTAGAAGTATGGATGATGTCTCCATCTGTTCAAACAGATGTTCAAGTTTTCTGCAGATTTCTTCCTTATTGTGAATCTGGGAAGTATGTCGATACCACAGTAATTTCGCTATTTCCCACTGATAAATTGGCTGCTACTATGTTTTCGCTAGCGAATCTTGTCAATACACAAATACCTTGGTTTCTTATTACTATTATCACCTTCCGATAAAAGTGAGAAATTATTCTCTATCCTAGAGGATGTCCTATTATTTTTCATGTCACTTCATATTGTTCTTGTAACAATTAAACATCTGAAATATTGTCCCCAAACAAATTTGGGAGTTCCTTTGTAGCATATTTATCCCGACCTATATTATGTTAAATAACCCGCCAAAAAGTACTGAGAATCTTACTATGGCTAATTCGTCTATTCAATCAATTGGTTTCTCTCCCTGATAAATACAGGGTGTTTTTTCAATGTTGCAATATAATGCATTCGAATCATAATTTTTGCTCTTTTGCGATACTCTTTGCGGTTTCTGAATTCTGAATTTTGCTGTATGCAATTTTTATAGTTATGTAATTCCAAGTACTTGGAGCAGCTTTCTTCCTTTGCAATTATTTTGATCATTTTGATTGAACATATCCAAATTTGAGACATTTAAAACATCTAAGGGTTTCCATAAATTCTCTAAATGTATACGATCCGAAACCACACAGTAGTCTTCCTTTATCTTTAATTATTCGGAATGCTTTTGCACCCAAACTTATGACTCAGTGAATCGAGAGGCCTTTACTTTAGTTTTCCTATATATAACCCACATATTCCCTATTATGTCATTGCTTCACTTGATTTCATTGAGAAAATCCAATTCTTCCTCCTCCCTGAGTGTCTCGCTCTCTTCCACATCCTATATAATGATTTGAGGATTCTAATCTATGGAGTGGCCTTGCAGATTTCTGACATTTTGTGACCTCACATTTTGCAGATTTGTGAAACTATTAATTGCCTTTTTTAACTTTATGACCATTTCTAATGTTTCAGTCTGAACCAAAACTCAATTTCCTTTTGCTGGCTTCAGACCCAAAGTTTTAATTTCCATCTCCTTTGGGCCGATATTCGCTTAAAATGTCTTTCTAAGTTTAATCATTGAATCTATTGTCTCTGTAATTGGTCTAATCACCAGTGTCATCAAGTGTGCTTTGGGTCTTACAAATAGTGTTGCTTTATTCACTCAGGTTTATAATTTTCTGTTGTAACTGATTCCTTTCTTCTCCCACCACCAGCTTCTTGGAGACTTAGACAATTTAATGGAGCTATTTTTTTAAATTTCCTACTATGCCATCACTATTTAGTTTTTTAATCACATTTTAGAATATTCGTGTATGATTACAATTTGCTGAATTCACTTTGTTTCCTGAAGAATTTGATAAAACTTTCAGGTATATGTCTCTCAGTTCTTCAGAAAAACTACCCTCAATCCTATATTTTTGGAGAATATTTTCAAATGTTTCCAATATATCCAATGTTCCAAAGATTTACTCATTTTCCTCTGGTGTAATTTCATTTTTACTTGCATCCACAATTTTTGCCTGTTTAGCATTTGAAACACCATCATTTCTTCCTTTTTCTTTGCTTTTACAAGGAGTGCACGGTCTTTTATCCTTAGGGCAATTTTCCACTGTTTTCACACTTACATTTTTCGTTTTTTGGCCATTTGTGTTCTTCTGTCAGCATTGAAGGCTCAATCATTTCGTTTGAATCAAAGTCAGATGATTTTTTTAATCCTCATATGTCAGTCCTTTAAATTCTTTAATTTTATTTTTTGTATCGAGGATTAACATTTCCTCCCTGTTAGAGAGTAAAATAAACTCTCATCATCAGTTAAAACCTAACTGTCATCAGTATAATTTTCCATGTAGAATCCAGAATGTAAATAAACAAACAAACAAAAAAACTCGATAAGGGGAGTCACTACAAACAAAGTGCTTTAAAAATACATTTCACAACAAAATTCTGAAACACTTTTTAAAAATATCAAAATGCTTTGCATTCCATGGTGTCTTCAAAACAATTTGATCGAAATTATATAAAAATATCCATTATTTGCCTTGGAATAAGCTTAATACCAAGACAACAATAATATACGGATTACCTCTGTCACTGCCTAACAAATGGGATTCTCTACAATCTTCCATCCTGCATTCGGAATTTCGTGATTAATCTAATAACTTATTGAATTTTATTGATAAATTAAAATATACATGGATGAAATAAAAAAATAAGAAATAAATGACAAATTTAAAAGAAAGAAATAGATTAACATAGTTTTCCAATTACTAATTACTGGAGGAAATAACAAAAAGTTGATTAATAATAAATAACTAAATATTCAGTATCATATATTCAGTATTTTTAACATGTATATATCAGTATCACTGCAATAAGGCATATTTAAGGAAAAAATAACAAAAACAGTGAAAACTTTGAATGAAAATTATATAAATATCATAAATAATATAGATTAAATATTTCAATAATAATAATATTTTTGAAATTTATGCTCGATTAAATATGATTAGCGTGAATAATTTTTCCAAATGTCTCATCAGAAAACAAAATATTAACTAAGTATAAATCAGTTACATTAAAATTAAAAAGAAATTAATTCGTAAAAAATCTAAATAGAATAAAAAATGCTCGAACTGGCTCATTTCTATTGAAAAAATTTTTGGGCTAAATTTGATAGCAGTAAATTCAAAAGAAAGTAACAATATCAAAATTATAAAGATTTTTAAATACATTTCGAGACATTTTTTGACATATTTAGCATTCATTATTTGATTCGTGTATACCTTTTATTTCTGCAGAGTACTATTTTTTATATAAGGAATATATAGTATTTGATAGAATGACAACAGATGGAATGTTTAACGAATGAATCGCGGAACAGCAAGGAAGCAGAAATCATAATTCTCAAAATTTAAATAGATGTTTTAAATTTAAAAAACAAATTTACGAATGTATGTAAATTAGATATAATTCATTCAAAATCATTATTATCTATGCTTAAACCTTGGATTAAAAAATTCTGGTATAAAATTCTCAAACTGACGCAGAAAAAAAAAAGAAATTTCTAACAAAGGAATTCATACTTAATATTTCTGAAAAGTAAATTCATATGAAATGTTTTTCAATATTAAATATTTCTAGAAAAGAAACTTATGTTTAGAAATATTTTACTTTTCTAAATATAAGTTTATATAAAATAAGAATACGAAAAGGATGAATACACTGACGGAGCAAAGTTTTTATTTAAAAATAATTGCATTTTACAAAAGTAGATAATATTTAATTAGTCATTTTGATGCTAAAAAAATATTAATTTTAATGGTTTCTCATATAGAATCGGAAGTTAAATAATAGTATAAAAATAGAAATTATACAGATAGTTAGCAGAGCTGAACTCTTAATTTTTTTTTTTAGTATATATATGAATTTTTAAGAAGAAAAATTTGGAATGAATATTTTGTCTCCACACCGTTAATTTAAACATCAATGCCAGGAATGAAATTTTATTTTGGACATTTGTATTTAAAAATATGGAGTAATAAATGATGCAGAAATATTTTTAAGAAAAGAATGGTAAGGAGAAATTAAGAAATATATATTTTTATAGGCATAATTTGGTATCACTATATGTCAAGAATTGAAATTACATTGATAAAAATTGCCATTGTTTCCATATATTATTAATTGCAATAAATGCAAAAAAAATTATATCATTTACTTTTTCTTTCATTCCGTTTTAATATCTCTTACTATTTAGTCTATATTTCTTATCTATATTCATCAAATTCTCTGAAAAATGTAGACAAAATAGAAGATACATTTTATTGATAAAGACACATTTAAAATTTACAATAACTCCTTATGTAAAATATACATTGATAATTGTAATTATCAATTAAATTGTAATTATTGTTTTTCTTGAAAAGGTTATGTAAGTCAAATGATTTATGAATGTCAGACTTATAAAATTAAAATAAATGTGAGAGACCCAATAATTATCCATGATAACCATGGTAATTACTAAAAATAAAACGTGAAACGTTTCAATGCAAAGAAGTAATTATTTTATAATGAACCCCACAACTATCAAATTTCATTCAAGCAGATGAAAACGGTCCTTAGTTTTAAAATGCGCTTTTAAAAGTTAATCTCTAAAAACTTGCTCTTTATTGATGTGCATTCTTATTTTCTTTATTATAAAATTACTAATTTGCCATAATACGTGTAATATTTTGTAATGTATATGTTAGTTTTACTATATATTGCAGTGTTACTTTTCAACATGTGTACCCATTAGTCAATATGTTTCAATGAGGTTTTTTTAACAGATATAAAATAATGTGTTTCAATGTTGTTGTTTTTTTAATTTTCATGCAAAACTTAGACAACGAGTTTCAGTGTCATTTTTTATTGTTGCATTTAGCCAGTGTGTTAGAATGTTATTTTTTAATTTATATGTAGCCTTTTCCCAGTGTGTTTTTTTACACTGAAATAATGTGTTTCGATATAAACTCAATAATTATGCTCCTAAACAATAAAACTTTATTCATCAATGTAAGCTTTTAATTAAATGACCAAATATGTATTGACAATATTAATATCATGGGTGATTCTTTATTGCTTTTCCTTTGTATGTAATTCTATTCATATATTCCAAAATGCTGAAAGTCTTTGTTTAAAGTTCTTTAAAGAATAACTGGATTATTTTATTTTTAAAATGTAGACGATTTCATTTACCTTACATTAAATTTTACTTTGAAAAGTCAATTGTAGTAAAGGAAAAGAACCTTTAATAAATTCCAGGTTTACATATTGTGTGAGCAATCAAATATAAAAATATAATAGGGAAAACAGAGATACTTGTCAGTCATTTTGTTTTTGGATTTTGCCTTTTTTTAAAGAAAAAAGAATAACTGGCATTAAATGTAAGAATTGATGATTTCAATAAAGAATGATGTCAGAAAATGCCAAGAAAACATTTTTTGTTAAGCCTGTTTTATTCGAAACTATTGAAGAAATTCCAAAAGATTAAATTTGTATTAACATATGTGTTTTATTTAAAAAGAAAAGTTTAATGTTTCTGGTATTACATTTATCTTTATATCGAACTGAAAGTCTAATAGTTTAATGAAAAATACTCGAAAAAAGATCCGTTTTGCTTTCCTTGTGTTTAACAAATAGTGAAAATAATAGCGATTCAACTTTACTTTCTTCACATTTACTCGCTTTCTATTATACGCTTCGATAGCTTCCTGTTTAAGCTTTCTGTCTCGTTCCGAGACTTTTTTTGCACTAAGAGCAGGAAAAAAAATGCATTTTCACCGTTTTTTATTTTCTATTGCAGGTTTAAAATCGCTGCTGTATTCGCATAGAAATGTTCCTTTTCTGCAGCGCAGAACATTTAGGGTAAACAACGTTGACGCAGATTAAGTTTAAAATGAAGCTGGGAATAAGGGATTTGTCAGTGTGCCTTAAATTTCAGCAAAGCTGAAATTCTTCTCTTTTCTTCTCCTAGAATTAGGAAAGTGAGTTGGCATCGCTCGACGGTTGACTGATACTTTAATTAAATGAAAGAAAAGACTCAGACGGTTTTGAGAATTCGTTTTTCAGAAACACAGAATCTTTTATTCTAGGCCTATTTGCATTTGCACTTTTACCGTGTGTATTCGCTTGATTTGATGGAGAAAAAAGAAAGAAGAATTTATTTTACGTCTGGAATTTGATGTTCTGGTGCCTGTCGTACAAATTTGCAATCCCGAATTTAAGAAATAGTATTAACATCTTTTGAATAAATCAGATCTTCTTCTTCCTTGTACAATTACAAAAAATAAAGGTGTTTTTTTTTAGAATATGCAAATTTCTTTTTTAGCAAATACACTAGGTGATTATAAGAAACGAAGATAAAACAGATTTTTATTCAGTTTTATTAATACATGAAAATCAATTAATGCAATTTTATGAAAAACTTAACTCCAAAATATTTTGTAATTTCAAGTCAGTTGGAAAATATATCGTTTTAAAGACTCTCATAGAAATTGATCTCACAAAAAATATTGTTATATATGTATAATCAAAATGCTACAATTTGAATGCAAACTGATGAAATTAACTTTCTTTTACTGCTGTTATAGGCTGAAGCATACACTGTTTCTTTATATGGACAACCACAAATATGATTCACTACTTCTCCAGCTCTTTAACTATTCTTTTATTATTTGATATGCATTTTTATCTAGATTAAATCATTTTATCCTTTTCTATCATTACACCGGATGAAACTTCAGAATTCAGAATGAATAGTTTCCAGCAAGAGAAATGGTATTTGCCTCCAGTGTGGATACATAATGGTGTATAATGAGGCTGACTACTAATGATGACATATGTATCACACGCAAAGTTGTTTCATTGCCCGTGATAGTAATTAGGATTCGACCTTACTTCCCACCAATGCTATCCCGGCACTGCGGGCATTCCTATGCTTCTTAGTGGGAAATAATCACTATATGATCAACATGAAAAGGGTATTGCTAGTCAAAGAAAAGCAATGAAATGAAATGTATTTGTGCATGGATATTCAAAAGAGCAACAGATCTTATTTTCTTAGAATTTTAAAAAAGAAAATTTTGAATTTACTTTCAAAATATATATATTTTTTAAATTTAAATATTAACTGATTTTCATAACTGATTTTTTGTAAAAAAAAGCTAAATTTAAATTTATTTTCAATATAGATTAAAATATCATTTTTAATTCCCTGTAATCTATAAAATATAGCAGAAATTCTGCAGGCGTTATCTTTCAAATTTGCATTTTTGAATATTTATAGATAAATATTCTGTTTTTATCTATTTATCAATTTAATTTATTTATAATTAAACACTGTAAATCCATTAAATTTCTACAATGATTTTTGAAATTAGTTGAAGAGTTTGCTTCCAATCCAAAGTACGGAAATCGCAATCATATCTGTATTATTTTGATCATGTGCATTTCGGATCCCGGGCTAGATGGAAGCAAATCACTGATTTCCAGCGGGAAAAAAAGCTCTTGTTTGCATTGTTGTCATTCACTGTGTATTTGTATAGTCGAGTTTCCCGCGGCTGTAAAAAATCGTTCCAATAAAGTTTGACATTAGTTGGCTATTTTTTTAACAGTTGCTTCCAAATCAGGATCCTGAGAATTGATATTGGCAGTCTTTTATACACATACCAGTGCTTCTGATCCTTGGCATGACGTTAGGGTTTACTTTAGGAGTTCACGTTTCACATGTTAGGATCTACCCCGTTTAGTAACATATACCTATATTAGGCACTTATATTACATATATAGTTTATGTGGTAATTTTATAACATTAAATGATATTCTTGAAATTGCTCCTTTGATTTTTCTAAGAAACATGCTAAAGCTCATAATTTTAGAATCTGAGTTTTTTTACCCTCCTCGTTTTATATTAGTTTCTTTAAATTGCGTTGATCCATACTTATTAGCCTTTCTATAACATAATATTTTGGAAAATTTGTTACACATTATTTCGATTTCACCCATAACATGTTCTGAAAAAGGATGAATATGATGGAGAATTAAAATGATGGTATATGATTACAAAGAGTATCTCAAAATGATAATATTGAGAAAATATTTTTATCAAGCACTACACATCATTACACTCGTCTAATAAGACATTTTTAATACCTGATTTTATTTTATTTAAATATATTTTAAATTTGCAAATGAACTAAAAATTTTTGAAAATTCTTAACGTATACTTTTCATCTTACTTTTGTGAAAGTTGGGTGTATATTTTGGATATTTTTAAAGAGCCAATGAGATTTTAAATGTACAACCAAGCAGAAAAGTTAAAGCGGATTTCGCTGTGATAAAATATTATATTGTCTACCGATTTCTACCAACTTTGATTTGACACAACTGCAAGCTAGGTAGTTTTTTTTAAGGATTGACACGAAGACACTTAAACATTTTGGGCACATAATAAACGAGGACACCTAATATTGTCTACTTAGAATATTCTTATGCAGAATCTGTGCTTAAATATTACAATCGAAGAACTATTTTTCATCTTTTATCTAAAAATCCATGTATAATAAAAGTTTGTTCAAAATAAATATCAAGAAAAGGTAACAGCCAGTAAAATGAATTATACATAAATATATATATAGTTCATTCAATACAAATTAAAATGTTATGAGCTTCTTTTTCCAATGAAATAAATTATTAGTGGTTTAATGTACTCAATAGTAATTTTATTTTAAAGGATTGTTATCGATTTAAAAGTGTTTAAGCTATAATACGGCATTAAAAATAAATTAATTTCTTATTCTTCAAGCAGCAAGGAAATAAGGAACCCTCATCAAAAAAGAAATTAAATTCTTATCTTAGTTTAAAAAATCTGTTTTCAATAAATGCTTTAAATTAAACGATATTTTCAACAAATAATAATATATTATCATGCATACAGTCAAAAGAATTTGATGATAATGGATTGATGTATTTGAAGGAAAATCTAGCATGGCTGTGCCCTTTAACAAGAATTTTATATTAATTGTACATCAGTTGTCAGTGACCAAATTCAAACACATATTCGAATCTTGGAAACTGAGACATGTTCAAATAAATGAAAACACGCACTCTAATATTCTTGCAAAGTGTTAAAATTTTTTACAGAGAGACTTTGGATCATACTTTATTATACCTTTATGCCATTTTGGCTTGCTTGATATATTCTTCAAACAGTTGTAATATATGATATTATTTTTTATCAGAAAATATTGAGGAAACAAAATTTATTTCACAATCTAACTTTGATCAGTAAAGATTCGTTTCAATATTAATTATGGAGTATAATAATTAAAAGGATTGTTATGGATAAACTTTAAAGTTAAAAGAAAGACTATTTTTCTACATATTCCATTTTTTTTCTCTAAAATGAATTTGCAAAAAGCTATATAAGTATTTTGCAATTACATGTGTTGTGCAGTGGAAAGCATTTAAATTATGAAAACAGATAATAATTCTTCCAATGTAGGCATATACGTGTAAGAAACATATGCAGTAATTGACAATAAATCAATTTCTGTGTCTTTTCCATTGCGAAAGTCGTTAACTGTCTTTCTGAAAATTTTATTAAAAAAAGATTTTTTTTCAGCAGTAAAATCCGATTTCATCGTAGGGGGAATGGAACGAGAAGTTCAAACGTATCTCGATTTACTACTGAAATTACCAGAATCTATTCGTTTAGCTATCTATAAGAAAGATGACTTCGCTTTCAGAAAGAAAGTTTTATCTTTCCCAAATAAAATGGTTGAAAAGATGTGAAAGAGATAATGATCTAAGAGAAACTTCCATTCTGTAGCAAAAATCCGACGATAATTTTTCAGAAATGGGTTATTTTCTTTCATTTCATAAAAGAAGATGGATTCTCACACATTGCTCTTTTCTTGTTAGGAGCAATAACTAAAGATGTCAGAACGGAGCACGATTCGAATACTCAGCAGAGTACTACCACCATATTTTTTCTCGTTAATTAAGCAGCATATTAAATTGGATATGCCACATCACTAATGATGTCGTGATATTAATCCGGCATCTGTTACTTGGTGTGAAAGTTGGTGACATCACTTTTAGTCAGGATGTCGCTTGGATGACATTTAGCAATTTCCAGCCCCTGTCCTGTTAAAATTATGATCGAATAATTATGAAGCTATGTTTTTTTTAATTTATTGAATAATGTTTTAAACATTATTATTAGTTTGATATCATGACTATTATACTTTTGATTTGTGCTGAGTATATTTGTCAAAATTAGGGTCTATGGTTTATTTGAACTTGATAATTAATTCCACTTTAATTAATTCGAATTTCTTCATATCTGTATGCATTGTTACTTAAAACTGTATTTCATATAATACATCAGGACATATAGGAGACTATTTTACAGAAAAATAAATGATAAGAAATTGTAAGGTAGGTTCAGTTAATAAAATAAAAGTAATATTGATTTAAAAATTCGCTAAATGCATAGATCTTGAAAAAAACTAGAAATATTTCTTCCTAGCATGGTTAGTTCTATTACGAAAAGACCAATTTACCATCATCTGTATTGGATGCTGGTAGGATGACGATTCAGTGACTCCAGAGCTTGGTGACACACTTATCGGCCATTTGGCAACTTGCTGATAAAATTTCTTTGGAAGTTATTACCTGACTGTTCGATAAAGAAATGAATGTTTCGGTCAAATGAAATTACCGGATACTTAATATTTACTGAAAATTAATATAACAATGTCAAAATTCCTAAATATCTTACTTAAATAATGTCTATAAATATTAAGTATAATAAAAAATGCCCCCGTTTGCAAAACGCAGTATATTTGATAGGCTTGACAAAAATGGTTTTTGAAGGGATATTACCAATGTTAAAAGTTATTTTGAATTCTAAAGCAGCAAAACAGTTTATCCAAAATAAAACACAAGCGTTTAAATGACTAGAAATTGTTTTTTTTTTTTCAATTATGAGCATTTAGGAACTAATGTAACTATCAGATATGCTGGCTATTATTTTCAATTTCATGCCAAAACATAATTTAAAGTGGAATTTCGTCTCTAATTTAAATGTCATGATTTTATAGCAAAATTATAACCAAGTCACAAACTATAAAGTTGGGAATTATGATTCTTGTGAAACGGAATAATATAAACACCCTTATTTATTTAAAATTATTTTGCCAAAATAATTTAAATAATCATGTTTCAGTTTTTCAAAAAATTCAATTTGATTATAATTTTTATACTTCATTGATAAACTAGTGGATATTAGCATAAAAATTCATAATTATACAAATACATTTCAATATTTATTACATGTATTTTTAATATAACAAAATATTAGTACTATGAATGTAAATCATCTTATCGCTATTTCTTATTTTCTTTTTAAAAAAGCTATTCTTTCTATTTCGAAATCATTTGCAATGAAAAACTTTTTTTTAACACAATCACGCTTAAATGCTTTAAGTAATGCTAAGGAATTAAACAATGTACAAAGAGAAGTCATTTAAATAATCTCTTTATGGAAATAGATGATTAGTTTTTCTTCAAATACTGATTTTGAAAAATTAAACTAATGAATTATTTTAGCTGTTTGCTCCACAATATAAGGTTTTACAATAAAGTAAAAAGCTGGTTATACACATTGAAATTTATCAGTAAATTATGAGACTTTTAATTTAAAACTTCATGATACGAAATTTCATAATATATTTTTTGTACTGCTACTATAAAATATACAAACAGTTTAAAGAACACAACATTTAATTAATGTATACTTTTGGTAAGATAAAAAATTGAAATTTCATCATGGAGAAGTTAAGCTGCTGACTTCGGGCTGAAATGATTTAGATAAGAGCTCGTCCTAGGTATATTGGAAATACAAAATGCAGATCAACTATTGAAGGAAACTAAAATTAGAAACACTAGAAATGTCGTCTCATGAGTATAAGATTCAACTCAGAAATGAAACTAATAAACCTAATAACTAAGGAGTTTTAGAAGAGATGGAATAATTCCATCAAGGGACGAACAACCTATCCACATTTTAAAAACGTTTCGGTTAACCTAATTGAAGATAATTTTTATTTGAACCAAATATACACGGATCATGTTTTATTTTCTAAGAATAAAAGTCGTTTTAGACCAGAATTCGACTTTTTATTGGGACCGAGGAAGGATCTACAAATTACGAGATCAAAGCCTGTGCAATATAGTCAGAATAGAGATTCAGATGGCCAAGAAATTGGATGTCTTTTGAAGTCGAAGAATTCATAAAATATCCAGTCATTAAATCTTCAATTAGGGAATCAAATTTGTCAAATCTTTTGTATTTAGCCATCGCCTAATGTAAAAAGTTAACACTCATTCAATGTGCTATATGCATTTTTAATTTTTCACAACTTAATTTGTAAAGAAAAATGCAAGGATTTTTTCTAGTCTTTTTTTTATGTCAATATGCGTTTTCTCTTGAGGGTTCATTATTGTTTGCAAGGGTTCAATGCCATTAAGCGCACTTTGTTCCTTCGTGGTGGGTTGCTCTTCGGTATCCCCATCAAATTCCCCGCATGCTCTCTGGATAAGTTGGGATGTATCATGTAGACAGTATCTTGTAGAATTTAACTAATTATGATCCAATCAGAAAGCAAATAAAATGTTATGTATAACTAATAATTTTTGTATAATAAAAAAGATATATGAAATTTTCTTATAGCCAGCATTAATATAGGTACGGTCTGAAGATATGCTTATATAATATCTACAGTAAAGCAGAAATTGTTACGGAATCAGAACTAAAAAAAAACATTAACATTCACCCGACATTGCTGAAACAATTATTTGAATGAAAAGTTAAAAAAGGACTTAGATACTCCATTGAATAGTTTGGAAAGAAAACGTGAATTATATGTATTCAATACTGACCATTGCATTAATCGTACATCACAAAGGGAATCTTCATGTGACAAAAAAAGAGTTGTGAGTGAGATTCTTATTTCTTCTTTGGGAAAGAAAATGCCCACTTTCAGAAAATTATCGCCGACTTTCTGCTGTAATATAAAAGAATATCTTAGGTCATTATCCCCTTCCCATCTTTCATCCATTTTAGCTGAAAAAGATAACACATTCTTTTTGATATCAAAGTCGTCTTTCTTCAAGATAGTTATAGCAAAAGACGCTGAGTAATTCCTGAACTAAATCGATGTGAATTTGTACTATGAAGGAGTGGTCGATTTGAAGGAAGATTTTAAGAATGAAAGTGGAGGTTGGCTTTGAGAAAAGGCAATTGTAATTTTTTTCCAAAAGTGAAAGTTACAGCCCATGTGATAGGGTTTCTTAAATTCGATTAAAATAGAACGAAGATTCAAAATATTTGATTTGTACAGTTAGTTGTTCTAAATGCTTGGATGTTTAGTCACTGATTTTATTATTATTATTTTAAGAATGAAATAGCAAATCATAATCATCTCAGTAAAATTAGAGTTTTTGATATTCAGTTAATTGCAATAATTTTTATCGATTTGAAATGAATAAAATAAATGATAGTAGCTATCGAAATGTACAATCAAAAGTGGGATGGAAATTCTAAGTATGTTTAATTCTATTCAACTAATAAAAAAGGTTAGCGTATTAAAGCGCACTATTCTTAAAAAAGAATTAAAATGATAAATAGGGAAATATGCCCATTATCATTGTTCTCTTAGACATATATTATTTCAAATTAACCTAGAAACATCCCATAGCAAAGTTTTGTTCAATATTAAGCAATGTTATATGATATTAAACAATATTCTACAATATAAAAAAATATTGCGTCATAGCAGGTTATTGCGAATAAGAACATACATTACTGTATAATATTTGTGTAACTAGTAAAGGATCATATATTTAAAGCATTGCATATTCCATAAAAGAAAAAGAGATGGATTGCATAATTAAGAAATATTATTTATTCTCACAAATTATTACTGCAAGAAGGCATATTATAATAAAACCACAGCAATTATTTTTGAAATAATGTTAATAAGCCTGTTAGGAAGAATATATTTATATTTCATTGCACACTTTCAAGTCGTATCCCTTCAGCCATTCAACTCTTGAACGCTTTTGTCTTAAGTTGAACTTGTCGCTTATCCTTTTCTCCCAGCAACTTCACATAAATTATATAATGATAGTATAAAGAAATTTAACCAGATTTGAAGTTCCGCGATGAAATATTGCATTCTACTGAAAATTGCAGAGAAAAACAAAAATTCACTATTTTCATTTTAATACTGAGGATTTCGATGCCATGCACATCTGTCTATAATAAATTTTTTAACAAGTATTTAATTTGCAGGATATATAAATTTACTCAGATGATGATATATAAATACGTAAAGAGCAAAAGCAATTCTGCGGGCCCCACCTACCAAATGTTAGGTGCAGTTGGAAATAATTCAGTTCTGAACTAATAAAATAAAGCATATTTATTCAGAACAACCACCGATCATAAACTGCTTCACTCTATTTTGAAATACATAATGACATCACATTGCAACATCACAGTTACAGTTATAGAAACGTGGTATCATGCAGCTCCACTCAATTATAAAAAGTATTTTACTCCTCAACGAATATGATGTGTAAAGTATTATTGTATATGTAAATATATGCCTTATATCAAACAATCTTTAAAATATTTTGTAAGTTTTATTTATTATGGTTAATCTGCCGTCACCATAGCTGCTGAATTAATTGTGGCTTTGACTTTTAAATACAGTTATACTTAATTTCTTACCAAAAATATTATTTTAGTCATTTTAGAAGAGAGAGAAATCTGTACCTCCCTATGTGTACACAAAAAAATGAAATCGAATTTATTCAACATAAGTCGATTGACATTATGATCAAAGTCAAACAACGCAAATTTGTAAGTCAAGAACCAGGAATTCACAATCCAAACATTAAGATTTTTTTTTTCTTTTTTATATTACGCCAAACTGGTGCACTCTGTGAAAATGCAAATGGTAATCGTTCTGAGACAAACGCTGTAATGCCCCTTAAAAAGAATTCACAAAATAGCCTGAAACTTTTCTTTCGTTTAATTAAATCCGATATCAATCAGCCGTCAACTGATGCCAACTTCAATTCTTAGTACCATGAGAAAAATATTGAAGCGGAATTTCAGCTTTGTTGACATTTTAGGCAGACTGACAAATCCCTTATTCCCAGCTTCATTTTAAACTTAATCTCCGTCGACGTTGTTTACCCCTAAATGTCCCGCGCTGCAGAAAAGCAACACTACGAAGCGAATATAGTGTGACTCTAAAGCTGCATATAATAAAAAAAGGCGCAAATACAATTGAGTTTTTCCTACATTTAATACAAAAACGTCTTGGCTTGAGACGCGAGGCTTTAACAGGGAGCAATTGAACCGTATAATAGAAATTGAGTAAATGCGAAGACAGGAAAGTTGCACAGCGATTATTTTCACTATCTGTAGAAAGAGAAAAAGTGAAAGAAACGCAAAATGGCGACTTTTTCAAAGAAATTTGTTTTTCTACCAAGCCATTACAACTTCTCAACTCTAAAGAAAGAATATGAGATTAATTCAACGCTTGCAATGTTGCCGTTTCCTTTGAAAGGAAATACAGATTTTTATATAAATTTAACCATTTAGAATTTCTTAAATTGTTTTTCCAAGAAAAATAGGCTTTAAATTAAATATTTTCCGCGACACCTTTTTTTCCCTTTTCGTTCTGGCAATTCTAATTCTTTTATATATTCTCTTTTTAAAGATTATTATTTTTCACTTTCATTCTAACTTCATTTGCTAGAAAAATAGGAAGATTTTATATCAAACAGGGAATCGAATTTTTCTCTTAATATTATCTGAAAAATTTCTCTTCGTCATCAGTAATCATGAAGTACATAGTATTCAATTGTATTTATTCTGAATTGTTAGTTTTCTTGTGAAACGACTTCTTTATAGCAGTGCAATATGTATATACAAACCAAGCAACCCTTCTAAAATCTTAGAAAATATAAAAGTAGCAATTTTGAATAGGAAACTGAACAATAAATCTTTGCAGTTATCCATATATTTCACTAGCCAAAATTTATATTTCTTATTGTTTAATTTAAAATTTATATTTCACTAAAGCAAAAAATTAGTATGCTATTCGTGTAATTATAACATTTTCGAGTTTCTACTATTAAATTATACATTATTTCACCATTTGAAATGGTGGTTGGTTATAAACGTAAAGCTTTTTTAATATTGCAATACATTGGTTAAAATGACAGAAGAAATTTACTTTCATTTCTATTTGGAGCATAAATTAAAATGTATAAATACTCGAAGGATGTAGCTTCATCAAACACCAATTTAGTAATTATCTTCAAAAGTTTGAAATTTCTTATTATGCCTGAATTATTAGATTTGGAATATAGTTTCCTAAAAAGTAAGTTTTAACTTGGATTAACAAAAGGCATTAACAGAAATCCAAATTGCACATTTTTTGCTGAATTGAATAAAACATGAAATTTATTTATTTATTTGTTTGTATTCTGGTGCTCATGTTCTAGTTTGATTGTTTTTATGTAAATTACATTTAAAAGATTTATGTTATTTTAATTCTGCGTGAGTTATGAATTATATTTTATTTAAAATATTTCGGAAGACAATATCAAATAAACAAATACAAATTTATTTCTTTCAATTTCAAATATAAATAATAAATTTATGGAATAATAAATCTATGAATTGATGTTTAAAATCATTTCGCCTAGAGCCAGATAATTTCAACTAGCATCAACAAGCATGATACACACACACACTTACCTTTTTTAAATCTAATTTCTTGCAATTGACTGCATTCTTCCCATGTGATTCAAAAGGTTTTCATTTATTTCATCAGATATATCCCAATGCATGATTTTCTTCTATTCTAATAAAAAAGATTTCAATTTAACATTGGAATGTAAACTATTTGTTTACAAAAACGAATAAAAACTGTCCAAAGGATAGTCATATTTGCCAATAAAGCTAGAGGTTATTAAACCGGCATTCCATCCTCTATCAAGATTATAAAACTTTCTTCTTTACAATAGGAAGGAAATTACAAATTTATAACAATATGTTTATCATTAAGTAGAGAGATGATGAACACTGAATTTTTGATTCTAAAATCTCATTCTTAAAGATCTCATTAAATGGGAAACACTTTCGTCTTTGCAGATTTGTTATTCCAAAGGAGATGACTCTATTAAACAAGATACTGTACAATATTTCCACAATAAAACTGTCAATACTGTTTAATAAAACATTGTTCATTGTCCCGAATGCCGGTCAATGCCGGGAATAGTATTTTGTGCTAACGCAGAAACTAAATCAATGTAAATAATATTGCCTTTGGTAACACATTGATTGATTTCTTAAATTAAATTACACTCGGTTCAAACAGATTTTAGTTAGAAATCAGAGGGCTCTACTGCTCTTTTCAGATTAATTTCATTTATATCGCCGGAGGTCAAATGAACATGTTTTAAGACATTTCTGTGAACTTGATTTAAGGAAAAGGAATTCTGCCGCTATATTATAATTAGAATATCTGAATAAGTAATAAAAAGTCTTCTTCACATTTCCAATGGATATATTTTATTCTTGGATATGTGAGCAGCTGAAGGATATTAACTTCCAAACATGTAAAGTTTCTTTTACATATAAATATAAGATGAAAGCTGAATGACCCTGTAGAAATTATTTATATAAGATAGGTCACATGTCGAATACCAAATTAAAAAAATACATATACGAAGACACATTCGGAAATTATCAATATTCCTAAAGGTATTAAATATTCTTATTGCTATAAATATCATTCCTATAAATGTACTTTAACGAGCTACAAGTAATAATGATTCATTAGTTTGGTATTCTGTAATAAAAATTTAATTCAAATTAATTTTTTGACATAGAATGAAAATGTTTTAAATATTAAAAATTAATATAAGTAGATTAAATTAAATTTAAGCTGTTTCCTCTGTCTTTAAATTAGTTATGTTTGTACAGTTGTTGAAATGGGCTTAATAATATTAAATGCCCTTCATAATTATTTTGATTCAAAAACCCTATAATTATGAGAATATTTTCAAGATTTCTTTTTTTTCCTGAATTTTAATGGCCAACTTTATTAGAATTTGAATAATAACATAATATCTACCAAAAGAAAAACAAAAATGTCAATACTAAAACTAAAGATTTTTTAAACATATATTTATCTTGAACAATTTTTTGTTAACTTTTAGGAAATGAAATTTTTACTAAGGCTATGCCTAGTAAATGTCTAAAAGTTTTATTTTCATCTTATTTTAAAGCTTTTTCAGGGAGAAATAAAAGAAATATGGATTGTATTAAAATATTGAAATATAATATATTATACAACTGTACAGGAAAAGTAAGGGAATTGGAAACAGCTCTGAAACATATAACAATTCTGAATCATGCTCACAGCTTGCGTTTTAGGTAACTATACAATAGAAATATTTGAACAGGTAATTTTAAATACAATGTATCAGGTGAAAAATGATAAAGACGGTTTTATTGATTCACTTATTTTTCAGCTGTTACCTGTAGGTAAAATTTCGAAAGAAGAACCAAAAAGAGAAAAAAAATGTTTTCAATATATAATTGAAGATTTAACTATATTAGTCTTAGTGTTGTGAAAATCCACATATGACATTTTTCATTGAATTTAACTTCTTAACAAGTCAAAGATTTCATCTTCGGAAAATGTGCATCGAAATTTTTATATAAATACTCTACAAACGTAATGAATAATTCATTATAAATATAATAATTAGCCAATAATTATGAAAAAATAGTAATCGTCATTGAATAATCATGTCGTAACTCAAAATGTCGTACTTTATCCCATGACGAGTATATTCGCCAAAAACAGTTAACTGGTTAACAAAATTAATAAACAATAATATAAAGTTGAATTATATGATTAAAATTAAAAGCTCCTTATTATATAATACCTTAAATTTTGAAAATAGATGCCCTCAAATCTTCTTGGTAATCTTGAGATCTATATTCTTGACATTTTTACAAACACGCTAGTTAATTCTCAATACTCTACTTTAGATAGAAAATTATTAAAATGTGCAGCAGCAATGAACTTTTTAAAAAAAATATCTGATGAGAATTTCGGGTATGTAAACCAAACATTTAAGCTCAATGATTCTTCTTCCAACCATCAACTGTTATTGAATGTGTTTTTAAAAAATCAAGCAAGCTTAACATTTGCTTTCCACGAGTGAAAAATTACAAGCGATAATCTTACCTTTAAAGGTAGATAATAAACTTTTGTCGAAGTAAAAAGGCAATTTCCTCACGCATCTGTTTAGCAAGTTATTCATCAAGCAATTATTAAAAGTGCTAAAAATTGTAAGTGTGCATCCCTAGACTTAAAGATGATCTATCATCCTTTTAAGTATCTTTGCTCTGGAACAATAAATCACTAGGATTTCTTCTTTCAGATTTTCACTTCCTTTGGCAGAAACAAAACTTCCATCATAAATCAGGAAATATCGCCCAGCCATTATTTTCAATTGCGTCACTATTCTGCGGAAACTCATACATAATGATAAAGAGAAACTAAAGAAATGGTCCGCTCAGTATTCTTGTTTAACTTTTTTCAGGAGCATTATTGATATTTAAGAAGAGGCGAATAAATATCAAAGGCTACGATGAACATATGAGTCAACAATCATAATTGATTATGCTCTGTTATCATTTTATGTTATAGTTTAAGAACTATTTTTATTAATCCATTATAGATGGATTAAAAATTAACTAACGTTTATTAATTTCTTTCAAATATTATAAAACAATTTAGTTAAGTCATATAATATATTTCCCATTCATAAAATTTTTGTTTGTTCACTGTAATCTCAAGATTTATTATGCGAAATTTAATTCACTGTTTTCACGGTATAGCTAAAACAATTATAATTTTTAAAATTTTTAAAGCATAAACAAATAACAATGAATTGAGTTTTATTTTATGATATAAAAGCCATCTTTGGTTATCCTTCGACTCATTCATAAAATGAAAATATTTGTATGAATTTATAATAAAATCAAAATAAGGTTTGTCTACAAAATCCAAATACCTAAAAGAATAAAAAAGTGAGTCATGTAAAAGCTCAACTATGACGTAAGGTATGGTATTGTGTTAAAAATGGCGGCTAATGTTTATATATGATTATAAAAACCCATTTTTTTAGACAAAACTAAAAGGTTAACCCGCAATTCCTTTGGTTATCCTTTTGGGAAGAAACTCGTGCAAATCAGGGTGAAAATACATAAGACTCTGTATAGAAAACCATGAGCATCTTGCAAGAATGTGTTAAACAAAATAGATCTGTTACACATTGAGCAAAATGACAATAGCTCAAATCAATACTTTCAGATGATTGAGCTGAAACAACAATGTTGTCGTCAACTGAGGTTGAAAAATTGCTGTATTACATCTCAAAGTGTTTATGATCTCTAAGATTTAATAGTGAAAAACTTATTTTTGTTACTACAAGTTTTTATTGATATCATTAAATTATTTATAGATTCTTTTCTATTTTCTAAGTGTAGAAAGTTAAATATCAGTTTTTCAGTCATGCTTTTTTTTTTCAGTTTTCTTTTTTCATTTAAACACAAAATCTACTTTCAAGACTTGTTGTTTAAACTTAAGCCTAGTCTTGCGCAGTATACTTACCTTTGCATTTCGCTCTGAAAACTCAGGCGCAAGACAGCATATCGCCCTTATGGTTAGATACATACCTCAAACTCCTATACATGGTAGATCCTTAATAGAATTGGGCTTTGAATCTTTACCTTTCAGTCTTATATACGAGATGATAACACTATACCATTGTGACCAGTGTCGTTATATAAGCCATTGGATCACTAAACAAAGTTACTTGGATATGACGCATTAAATGAAACTTTTCAACTATTTTGCTTTCACCTTAAATATATTAAATCTGATCTGTATCAACATAAGGTCTTGAAACATAAAAGGCTACATATGATTAAAAAATAATATATACGAAGTATACTATAATAAAAAAGAATGTAACGCATCTTAAATCTGGGTGAAGATTGTGCACACACGCCACACATAGAACATCGTATTTCTAAAAAATGTCACTATTTTTTACACCTTTGATTTCTTTATAGCTGGATAACTTAGTTGGTAAGATATTTAATAAACAAATGTTGAGCTCTTCAAATTGAGTTTGATCACTCTGATTTAAGTGATGCTAAGGAATGAACCATCTTCTGTTAATTTGTCAGTTTAATAATTCTACTATAGTTCTTTCAAATTACAATGAATTTTTAGGGTGAAAATAACTAATATAATCAATTAAAATAGAATAAATTCTTTTCGTTAATTTTTGAAACTTTTTTTCAGAAATATAGGCATTTTGATAGGCTAAAATCTAGATAATACTTCTTAATCATCCCAGTTATTTTATCACTTAATAATACTAGTTTTTAATATTCAAAAATGAGCTGCTTTCCAAAAGGCAAATTTCATATACGGCCAATTAACCAATATTCCATATAGGGTCTTGGTAAAGGGCAATATTCATAAGAGCTTCCTTTGTATCTTGCTGCTGTTGCATGAAACAAAAGATGAAGTTGGAGAAGTTCAAGGAGTTCCCTTGTATTATTCACCATATAAATTATAGAATTAAGTCTGCGATGGCCTTCAGTAGAGCAAGAAAAGAAAAGAAAATCTACAAAACTTCACTGAAACATAGTTTGAATGTAGTAATTATAATTAATTAAATCAAACTTTATCATTCTTCAATGATAACTGCAAAATTATTATTTTGCAAGACTAATTTCTTGCTCTTTCTGAAAATTCTAAAAATTGCTTTTTCTACGTTACTACCTTTTTATTCTAATGTATCTTTAATCTTTCTGAAATCCTTTTCATCAATAATACAATGAGATGCAAATAATTTCAGCTCCTCAAATCTTTAATTTGCGATTTTTCTCTTGCCCTTGATAACCAAAAAACGAAGTTTTCATTTTATTTTTTGAAATTATTTAAAAAATTTCATTGTTTGATGATTTTTTGAAATATTAACTTTCTTTAAATTTTTAATTTTTACTTCTTTGAATCGAAATGTTAAAAAAAGCATATAAAAAATTTCAATTAAAATATATTTTTGTCTTTATATTTTAATACAAAAATTGTTTCTTTTTTTTTCCTTCTGAAACAAAAAGAAAACTTTTAAACTAATCCAATCGCTATTTTTCAGTTAGCTTATGAGTACATATTATAAATAAGAGTCATTAACATTACGATGACTTGAATTCAGTAGTATGTATACGTATATATCAACTGCTGCTTTTTTCCAAAAAATTTGTTTTCCTTCGATTTTGAATTCCAAAAAGGAAATTACTTTAACTGAGTCATAAAATATATTGTACCCAATAAAGCAATTATTATATAAAAAGAAAAAAAGCGAGACTGCTTCTTTTTTTAAAAAAAAACCCGAAAGATGAAAATAATAAAAAGAATTAGTTAGATTTGTTTACATAAAAAATTAAATATATTTTTGCAAGTATCTACATGTAAGAGATTTTTTTCATTCAAAGAATCAATTATGCAAAATATAATATGAAACCTTTGCTTCATAAACTTCATACATATAAAATATTATGTGCATTATAATTATATCTATTAATATGCTAATCAATGAGTGATGAAATTCTGAAACAGAAAAACGTATTTTTGGATGCATCCAAAGATTAATTTACTATTTTAACAAAACGCTTAACGTCTTATGCTTTAATTTAAGCCACATTGTCTTCATTAGTTACTTTTTTCACAAAAATATATGGTAACCTTATATATTTGTGTGTGTGTGTGTGTGCGCGCGCGCGTTTGTGTGTGTGTGTGTTTATATATATTTTCAATGCTTTAGAAATGAAAAACGTTGGAAATTAAATAACATATAATGAAATCATAAATTATCTATATCCATTATTATTTAAACGTGCATTTTTCTTCTTCGTTCATCATAAATATTATTTGTAGCATTAAAAGCAAAATGTGGTATTTAAAAATGCATGCATTTGTATATATTTACATTTGGAAAATTCCGTATTTTTTCTAATTCGTACACATTTCTCAAAGCGCTCCCCGAAGTACAAAAATTCATAATAAAGTATTTGCAAGGACATTATGATTCAAATAATAAATAAATGTGATATAACATACATTTTAATTAGGATTTTTGCCTTTCCATAAAAATATCTAAAGAAAGTTAATAACTAAATATTCATTAAAAAGTATTTTGATTTGAATATGGAAAGCTCCATAATGATGCTTTTACAATAGTAGAATGACTTATTATAATTCTTAATGAAAGAGAAATAAAATAAGCTACAAGTGACTAAAGTGACATTAGTTTATCTTCAGCCTTTATATTATTCACCTATTCAGTTGTACATCAAATATCATTACTTATGATAAATATCAGTTATCATTTTATAGGTTAGAAATTATCAAGATAATTAATAAAAACCAATGAAGGATTTAAAAAAGCACCGAAGAGCTCCTAAAATACAAATTTAATGATGTTATGGCAAACTAAAATTTCGATTATCAAACATAATAAAAATGTATAAATAGCTGAAAACGACATGCAGAAGCTTTAGATCTCATGCGTTTATTTAATTTTAGTTCTTTCATGTTTGTTAAGATATATTTTGAAATATATTTTCACTTTTTCTGAAAATGATTTTTTTCTAAAATTAATGAAATATGCGAGTTTAAAAAAACATTTTTATAATCTCAAGGTTTTTTTAATCAGTTGTTCGAATTTTATTACTTTTATCTATAGTTATTTTTTATGAATGAGTGAAGTTTTATAACAATAATTATGAGAAAATTCTTCTTGTGAATTTTTGTTACATTTATAACAAGGATTAATAAAATATAATAAAAACAAAAGGTAAAAGTAATGAAAAACGTATCATCTTAAAACATCCTTAATTTATTGTACTAGCAGCCTTTAGCGACCGTCTTCTGCTCTTCATGTTCTTATTCCTTTTAAGAATATTGCATAAGCATATCAAAATCTAGAAGAAGAAACGCTATTAACTGTTTATGAAACATGATGAAAATAACATGACTAATTATTTGATGAATAATTTAATTTAACAGTGCTATCTAAAATTAGTATATCATGCAAAATGTTTTAGAAAAAGTTTGCTAATTTCAGGAAAAATAGCCCTACATCTTAACTAACATCATTAAAGTATTTGAAAAAAAATTATAATTGTGAAAATTTCTTTATTTTAATTAATGATAAATACATTATTCATTCAAATTTCCTCAGAAAAATTCCGAAAGTCTTAATGAATTTTAGTTTAATTGAAATTTTTAGTTTAATAAATTAAAACTTTAGTTTAACAATTAGTTTAATAAAAATTACGCATATCTTTTAGATGCACATTTCCATTCTCCAGTGTGTATCTTTGCTAAATTTATCTGCCTTAGGTCAAGTGATCTTATCTCTTCCGCATTAGAAAACTGATATAATTAACCGCTTATAATGAATAATAATATTCATAAAACGTTGTATTACTAAATTGGAAATAATGTAATAGTGTTATATTAATAAAAATTAATATTTCCTAAAATATGGGTGCCAGAACAAGATATAAAATCTTTAACAGCTGAAAACAATAAAATAAAAATTATACATTAATAAATATCAGAGGAGAAAACTTTAATAAACAAAACTAAATATATTATTAATGTGAATAAAATGACCACTTCAATTAATAGTATAATAAATTATTACAGTTTGAGCATTTGTTATGGACTATTTTTGACCCCTAAGTACCCGAGGGCAGAAGTACGACATCTAGCTCTTATGAAGATGGCACAAACACAAACTCGCTTACACCATTCCTTTTTACGCGAAGATGGGAGGGCCTTTTCACATACCTCAAGATAGAACACAGGGTGTAGAACAACCACTCTAGAACGAGAAAGCTCAACTGCCTTAACTACCCTTAGACAAGAACACCAACAGTTTAAGCATTTGCACATATTACAAGGTGTATTTTTCATATTTAAATTCACTGTTAAAAACTAAAAAATGTATATTAGTGTAGCATCCCTGGGTTTTATTCTTAAAATGTATCTGTGATATTTCCGACAGTACAAAATTATAAACCAGAAATTAATATTCATGTAAGAATGAATGTGGCCTAATCGAAGGATTCTGTTCAATTATATTCTGTGGAGAATCAAGGGATATTTATAATAGACTTGTGACTTATAAAATATTTGGGCTCAAATGCATATAAGGAAATGATCTGAGTCAAAACATTTAATCATCTTTTTACAGATCATGCTTTCTGGCAATGAAGATAGCTGAGATTTGGCTCATTTACAAAATAAAAGAAAATTTTTAGATTATATGGACCAAATGTTGCTTCTGTTTATATTCAGACTGTCCATGCTTTGTACATAAAGCACTGATTTTTTATCGAAATGCTGATGCAATGCTATTATTACTAAGTGATGTAATTAACATTTAATTCTGGCAGAATTAAGTAGCCAACCATCCATTGAAATCCACTAAATTGAATTAGCCGTCTAAAAATTAAATTCGCAAATCTCAAATTAAAATAAATTGGTAGTTGGTTCAAAGTCACATGTGAAAAACAAATATTTGAAAAAGGATAAGTCATATACAAACAAAAAAGTTCTCATATTAGTAACTGCGTATCAACACATGAGTGATGCAAAATGATTGCCACGGATTGATGCAATGAACAATATACAAAATCACATAAGTAATTATATGATTTTTTTCAAACGGTTTATTAAAAAGATATATAATATATAAATTTTGAATCTTCCTCATAGCACTATTTCTTATTCCCACCATAATAACAAAATTAAATTCATATTATAAAAAATTATTATTATGTTTTGATATTACATGTTTTAAGCAAAACTATGCTTAAACCTAAAGCAAGCCATGAAGCATTTATCAGTACACACAAATATGTATTGATAAATACTTTTTTGGTCATGAATGACATGTATTTTAGTTTATTAAATATTCAAGTTGATTAAAATATTCCAACTGCAGAGATAATTAAAAAGATTCTAATGAAATTATATAATCATACAAATCACAAACATATTATCGGAGTAAAAATAAAAGTTTATTAAACTTTCTATGATTGAATAGCATAGGATCACATGTAAATACACTATAAATCGATTTTGTATCTGTTTTATTTTGATTCCAAAGATAAATTCGAAACAGGAAGCCAGATCAGTCTTTTCTTTTAAAAAGAAATTCGCAGTTTTAATAGATTGGGCAATTCTAGAGAAAAAGACGGAAAAAATATTGAAAGTGGTAGCCAACGAAGCAAAACGAAAAGTGCAACTATTCAACCATTCAAATTGCGAAAATCTACTTTTTGAAAATAAAATCAAGTTGCCTAGTGCAGGTGTCGTGCCCAAAAAGGCTGAATTTAATCGGGTGAAGAAAATAATAGAAAGAAATTGCATAGAAATAATGTCGAAAATAAATTTCAGAGTTTACTAATTCTATTCAAAAGGAAATAAATCTTATTACTGTAAGGAAGTCTTTAAGAATAAGGTGAAGTCTCTTATTTGTAATCATTTTTTTCGGGGGGGGTGATTACCTGATCATGAACTTTTAGTTTTAAGATTGGAACTTTAAAAATGACTTGGGCAAATTGAAATAGATTAATTTTATCTTTGAAATAATATTATCTTTCGTTTATTTCAAATTAATCAGTGTTAGTATTGTCTGCATGAGTATGATTTTCAAGAGATTTCACTTGAAGTTAAAGGTATTGCAAATATTGGGTTGTTCGGAAAGTCATTTCGTATTTTTTTTGTCAAAATGAAAAGAAATTTTCGTTTAATGAATAAATTATTTATTAAATTATAAAATTGCCATTCTGGTCTAATACCTTTTGCCATATTTTTGGTAGTAACATGATTACACGCTCATAAAAGTTTTGGTCTTTGCTGTAAAAAAAAACTGATCGAGGTGGTTTTTGGCCTCCTCATTTGAAGGAAAAATTTTGCAAATCAGTTCTGGTACTGACGTACTGTCAACACATCTTCTCCACACATATTGGCTAATTTATTTCTGGCTTGAACAGCATTTTTACCTTTTATAGCAAAAAAGAAAAAAATGACGAAAATGCTGTTTATTGCTCTCCATATTTAAAAGGGCACCATCCAAAAACTACTGCGAAGAATCAGCTGCACTTTTTCACACTCAAGCCTTGCTATATCAGCTCTTAAAACATAAAATGATTTTGCGGTTTAAGTATGAAATTGGGTGCGAAAAATGCAATTAAATCCTTTGTCAGGAAAAAACGAAATTACTTTCCGAACAACCTAATAGTATTTTCGTTAACCGTTTTAAAAAAAGGATTCTAAACAATTCCATAAGCAAACAGAAGCCATTTTATAATGTTATGTACACAAGTATACATTGTGTGATAATATTATTATGGCACTTTTAAGCAGTTCGATAATACTTTATGTTGCCACTAGGGAAGGAGATAAGTATAAAAGGGAAATGCATTACAGGTGAAACATAAATTGAATTACTACGAAAATAAATAAAATGTTATTTAACTGAGTTTTGAATGCGGAATGAATGTAGGCTCTCGAAGAGCCAGAAACAATATCTTTCAAATGGCTGCACTTAAATCTTCAAAAGCATAAGTTGTTATTGTTCATAGAGAGTGAATTATTTATCAAAAAACTTGGTGTCAACACCAAGCTTGTTCTGTCTCTAGTTACTGACTGCTCGATCAGTAAAGAGATTTGAGTAAATTTGAAAATAGATTTATACTCAAAAGGGGATTTGGTTGTTCGTTAAAAAGGAGACCAGATTTGTACAGACCAGCAGGAAAACAACAGTTCATCAAATTTTGAGAAGTCTTAAGTAGCGACCGCAGTGATATCCGAATGAATTGTTCTCTGCACATTGCAACATATATACGATGGAAGGCACATCTTAAGGATTAATATACTTGCTCGAAAACTTTTACTAATTCCCTTGAGCAAAGTCAGACTACCCAGTTCACATAGGCGTGAAAAAATTGCGCAGTGGTTGAATAGTAAAACCTCTTATTGATTTTTATTTTAAACTATTTTATACCGAGTGCAGCTTATGAATGTGGAGGAAACCGAATGAAAATATGGTTCAAATTGCATTTCCACAATGTTTCAAGGAACGTAGTTTTAATATTATGGTTTGAGGAGTGTATTTCTGACATTGTATTAGCCTTTTGATTACAATTTAAAAATATTTAAATGTTTATGGATGTATAAATAGAAAACAAGAACATTCTATTATGATAATTTGTTTATCCTCTTCTAGGGAGGGATGCTTCCAACAGCCCAACTTAACATTTAACACCACACCACACCTCCGTTTCTAGAGCTCGCCAACAGCCCAATACACTCTTTCATAATGATGGAAATGCCAGTATATGTTTCGAAAACATGACAGAGATTGCACCTGAATTAGTTGACCTATAAAATTGCCAGATATAATTCAAATATTTGGGAAGCTGGATATAGTACCACTACATCTTAAGGGGTTGAAAAATGCAGTCTCAAATTCCTCATTATATCTACCAACATCTCATAAAACCCATGTCTAGAAGAATCTATATAATATGAAGATCCGAAAATTATACCACACTATATATAAGTGTTGATCAAAGTGATTTGGTAACTCAGTGTATACGGTTATATTCAGAGTTTAACATAGTTAAGATCCTCAAATTAATGGTAGGCACATTGATAATGATGTGGAATAAAAAAAATGATAATTTTTAAAATGTCTACAGAAGATAATTTTCAAATCTTTATTCTACCTGACACAAAAACGAGCAAAAATTAATGCAACAATTGCAGGACAAAATAAACAAAACAAAAGAATTCTCACAAAAGCAATCGAAGAGGGAATAAAAGCCATTTTTTCTTTCCACGTTTCCGTAACTTGACCACTTATCAAAACATCAACGACACTTCTTGCCGCTATATTCCGCTAATTTCAATAATAAGTAAAAGAAATAGAATCCAAACATGTTTCCTCATTCCAAGAGACATTTATAACTTAAATCGATTTAGCAAATCCTCAAGTAAAAAAAAAAAATAAGGAACCTCCTCAAAAGGTTACCAAAGAATGAATTTAAAAAAAATAGAACTCTTCAACTATCTTCATATTAGATTTTTTTTTTTAAATAACATCAACTTTCCTGTAACAGGTGTTTGATCCAAAATGGTTGACATCCTTAGAAAAGGGAAAATAATCGAAAGAAAAGGTATAGAAACAAGTTTCACAAAAAATAAATAACCGTGATTACAAATTCTATCGAATATAAAATATTCTTAGTTACTATAAGGAAAAGTTTTAGAATAGAAGGAATATTCTTATTTGAAATTCTTCTTTCTTTGGTATAATCAAGTTATGAGTTTTTTTATAGTAAGCATTTTTCTTGTAGAATCAAAAGTTCTAAAGCAAGTATAAGTTGATTCGTTATTTTACACTTCATATTTGTTTTGTTTCTAAATACAAAAATCACTTCTTAGATATTTACAAAAATGATTGTTACTTGGTTTGAATTCAAATTTCAATATTGCAACAGTGAATATTAAATAGAATCGAAAACTAATAATAATAAAATTAAAAAAATACAAAAAAAAAACATATTTTTTTGGCAGAACTCGGAATACTTTTTATTTATTCCCAATGACTATTATCTGTTCCTTATAATGATTTAAACAGAAAAAATGATATGTTTTAAGCAAAAGCAACATTTTTAAAAATCCAATTTTCCATTTTCAGCACTTCTCATTATTTAAATTATTTTGTAAATTGAACATAGATGCTTTCTTGCAAAAGAAAAATAGTTAAAATACAATCGATTGTATATATATATTTAATGAGTATCCCTAAAACACCCTAACAAGCCCTCAGTATTAACCTCTAAAATGTTTCCGAACTTTCATTTAATAAGATAGATAGTTGTATGAAATTCCTTTAGTTAATACTCATTAAATATAAAATACAATTGTTTG
>JAPMOQ010051006.1:262691-306957 GCA_026543055.1 Argiope trifasciata
TTAAATATAAAATACAATTGTTTGTGTATATATATTTAATGAGTATTCACAAATCACCCTAACAAGTCCTCCACACTGCCTTCTAAAAATGTTTCCAAAATTTGATTTAATAATGTAGGTAGTTGTATGAAATTCCTTTCGTTTCTGTAAAGACTGATAATGTTTAATTTGCAAATTAAAAATTATTAACATTTTATTTTTATACAGTCTCTATAGGATAAAATTGTTAATTAGTAAAACGTTTCTACTACTTTCATCTATGCATAAGAGAAATTTCAGGACTATATGTACAAATTTTCACAGAAATTTATTCTAAAATTTAGAGCAGCTTATCACAAATTTAGGTTGAACCATTTATTATATTCATGTTTGAATATAATTATTCATTTCAGGGAATTTGAGAAACTGAACGTTTAATAAACGTCAGTTGATCAGGTGAGAATTCAAGCTCACATAGAACTTAATGAACGAAAGCATGATAAATTAGTTTCAAAACTTCAATAATAAAGCATGCAAATTTTTGCAATCTAATATTTTTAAATCGTCTGCTTTAACTCACTAGTATTATCCAATTTTTGCGAATGAATACCTGTACCTTTAAAATGTGTGATTTACTAAATGTTACATGGAATTACATTTACCTTAATTAATTATCATAATTATCAACGAGTCAATGATTAGAATTATATGAATAACTCATTAATTGAAATATTAACTTTGGAGGCGTCTTTTTCTGGTGGGGAAACTAATGATAATATATTGCACAGGCTTAGATGTAAACTAATTACAAGTGATTCCCTGAATAGCCAAAGATGAGACGGATTTACGAAATAGCGAAAGTAAGCTTCTATTAATTTCCTTGCCTTTTTTATTACTTGAATCAGTTGCAGAAAACGGTTTCTTAAGCTACTTTCGCATGTTGTTAAATCATTAAATTACTTTTTTAGCGAAGTAAGACTACATAAATGTGCAGCAATAATGGTAAATGTTAAAAATCACTTTGACACAAAACATTTCTGCAACGCATGCCTATAATGCACAAACGTAAGCTTTATCTCTATCAGGCTACTAAATAGTGCGAGGAAATCCGACGACACGTAGAATAACAACGAGGGGGACACCAGCCGCGAATGAGAACATGCACCTAAAATGTTTACGCTTAATTTGGCTAATACTTTTTATACTGCGAAATGTTGAATTTCTCTTTCTCTTCCCCTTGGTGAGTTATTTTTCTACTTTCAATTTGCATGCCACAGCGATTTAGCGATCCATTAAAAGGAAATATATATTCTGTAAAATGCCCCATCAATTTGTTTCCCTTTAACTTCAGTATTTTAACTTTTTTTTTCTAATTTCGAAATGAAAAAGACGCTTTTATTATTGTACCCAATGTATTTGTTTTTTCATCTGGGTTGTAGTTTGTTATTGTATTTCTAGGGAACTTAGTAATTTTCCTTTAAGTAATGATACATTTTTTGTTAATTTTAAATCAGACGATTTAAAATTTACTTGCTTAGAAGCAGTTCTGATGAAAGAAATACTTGCATTGTGAGAGGAGTAAAAATTTTAAAGAATTTCGTCAATAAAAAACTTACTTTAGATAAATGAGTCTATTGCCAGTAAAGGCAGAAATTGGTCAGCGAATGGAATGGAAAAAAAGAATTAAATGAAATAAGAACAAGAATAAATAGTTATTTCTTATTATCCGTCTTTAAGCAAAATTCCGGTACACTACATGAAATGGCAAATTGGAATGTAAACAAATTTCTAAGTTGATATTACATATATATACAGTATGTATCTAACTCTGATTATTTTAAATTCATGCTTATCTATTTGAATAAAATTTTTATTTTTCTATTGATGTCGCTAAAATGGTTTACTTACAAGTTGCAGCAGCTCAAATATTATTCGAGTCATAGGCCTTTTTTTCTACCATATTAAATATACAAAAAAAATCTATTAAATAACTATATTTTAATATCTATCTATCTATCTATCTATCTATCTATCTATATATATATATATGTGTGTGTGTGTGTGTGTGTGTGTGTGTGTGTGTGTGTGTGTGTGTGTGTGTGTGTGTGTGTGTGTGTGTGTGTGTGTGTATAGAAAGTCGTTGTTCGCCTTCATTGTTCTAAATATAATCGAATTTTTTAATTACAATATTAATTAATTTTTTTATATCATAAAACGTCTTTTGAAAGGTTCTAACTATGGACTTTTCCACTTTCAAGCTGTTTTCCAGTTAGAAAACTACTCTTTATATGGTATTGCAAGCTTTATATTTGAATACTAATAATAGTTAATTTTTTTAAGAACATCATTGCTAAATGTGTAAAAAATGATATAAGAGATATATAATTTTTTCAATTTACATTCTTCCCAGAAAACAGAGAAAAATATGAATGATAAAAAGTGCTTGTCTCAAAATATACATGCTTGTCTTTGATCCTTCCACATCATCAAGAAGTTCCATTCATGAAATACGCTGCAAAAGTTAATATATATTTAAATTATACAAATTTCGTTTAATTAGTTAGATTTTCAAATTTAGATTTTGTATTATTAAACATAATTTGAATTTGAGATAGAACAAAACTTTATTTCCTGTTTGTTTTAATTATATAGCTAAAATTATACTCAATTATATTATAATCAATTTATAATGTAGTAATTAATTAGATTTTATTTTTGTAACGACTAATTAAGTTTTAAAAGTAACTGTTAAATAAAGTAGGACTGATTCATATTTCAAGAGCAGGAAATATAATTACAGTAGAAGTCAAATTAATAAGATATACTCTGAGACCTGTTGCTTAATTATACATTTTACAACAACACACTGATACACTATTAAATGCTTTAAAGTAAATGAAGAATAAATATGTCTGAAATTCTCTGATGCTAAAGTAATAAATTGTTTTATCCTAGCCGATCTAATGTATCCTTATCTTCAAATCAATATTTCAGTACTCCTGTAAATTACTTTTTCTTTTCTTCTCTATGCTAAAAGATTTTTTCCCATAAATGAGTGAAATGTCCCTTATACGATTAAATTCAATAATTTAATTGTTGTAATTAGTTCGATTACATTTGAAATCAAAACTTTGATGATTAAAAGTTGTTTTTAAAAGATAACCAAATATTAAAGAAACTAAAAATGTATCGGTACATTGCCATCGTTTATTGGTAATATTTGCAATTTCGCAAGTCGTAAATACAGAATATAAATTTCATAAAACCAGAAAATGAGTAATTTTTGAAATGCTTAATGTTTTGAAAGTCAGCCTGCCTATTTCTTTTTGTATTCATTGGACAAATTTACAATTAACATGTATATTTGATCAGAAATGTCTTTAAATTTTAAATCGTTGGCTAGAATTCACTTCATTAAAGACATGATATTTAATTTGTAATTTAATTAAAATCTTGTTCTAAAACATTAATGGGTTATGTTTTTAGGAAGATAAATAAAACAGATTTTTGCCTAATATTGATGAATCAAATTATCATGAAAATGGCTGCGCATTTGTAAGTAAATAAAAAATTATATTTCTTATGTCTATGATACAGATTAATAAAAAAATATGATTTATTCTGAGCAAAAAAATAATGCATAATAATGGTGCAATCATTAATACCGTAATCACAGATATTTTCTTTCTAAAGAAATAAAACAATGCAGTGATAATATCATAAAAAATATTAATTTTCCTTGTAAATTTTAATTTAAAAATTTTTACTAACTCCACAAATAATAAATTTAGAAATTTGCTTGGATTCAAGTGTTCACATGTACAAAATGCAAAATCCACCCCATTTTTCTACTTATAATTGCAACTACTTTTGCAAATAACTTTTCCCTCTTAATTGTTGTTTGAATCAGATTGTACTGTTGTTTTTCTGCTGCTTTTTGGTACACATTTCGAAGCTTGAGTTTTCAATTCTCAACAAGATATAAGTGATTTTTTAAACTATTATCTGAAATTAAGCTAATTTTTTACATTTCATTTTAGGACGTGAATACTTGTGGATTATGTTGAGTAAGAACAAATTCCGAAAGTAAGTTATTAGTTAAATACTATTCATGAGTTACACAATTAAATAATGAAAATTTTTTCATCAAGTTGAAACAATGAATTCATCATAGTCGACAACTATATCATAATATTATTATAAATTCAGAATTAAAATTATTTTTTTAGAATTTATTACATTTAAATATACTGCCTAATATAGAAAAAAAAGAAAAAAAGACGAGACAATGAAGCTATCAGTGGTTGATGCTATCTCATTTCAAATTAGTTTGGGTGGAAAAACATTGTAAATACAATTTTTAAGAAATTATTTAAAATGATACAATTTATCAGGGCGTCAAAATATGAAGGAGTTTTCATCAATTAAAAAAGACATCAAATATTCATTTTAGTCATTTAAATAAGAGACAATGAAACTTCTAGTATTCCCTTTGAAATTAGTTTATTTGAAAGTATTGATTACAAATAATTTTTGAAAGTAATTATTTAAAATGATATAATTAATCACGATATCAAAATGTGAAGGAGCTTTCATAAATCGTAAAAGCCATGAAATAATCATTTTAAGTTGAAAATTTATTAATTATTTCAAAATAAGCGAAAAAAGATTTTTTAGCAATACAAATAGGCATTAGCATCCATTAAAATAACATCTTCAAGCTTAAAAAATATTTAATTAATTCTATTAGGTTAAAATGATTTAATTTATCTTACTGACCTTTGCATAAATCATTCCTTTTTCATCAAGTTTCATGATTTCAGCGACATTTATGATTATATTCCTGATGAAAGATCGTTATTATATAACCTTAAACATGTCTCGGAACGAGTTAAGATAAATTTTAAAGAAAGAATTTCGCCGTCGCCCAGGCAACGTTTATAAACGTCAAAATTCCGATATAATTTCTTTTTGGATATTTCCTTAAACAATTCAACCATAAATTTCATAAAGTTTTATCTCAAAAGTATGCATTTTAATTAGAAAGTTTCCCTAGTTTAGTTTCTGAACTTCCAGGCAGAGTTACTCATTATAAACTTTCTAACTTTAACTTAATCTATCTTACAGTCACATCGTAACTCGGAATCCAATATTCCCCCTCGGAAACTGAAGTTCTTCGGTGATGAAATCAAATAATCGTTATTTATTTTATCCCCCCCCCCTCTTCGATGGAATATTTAAAGCAGAATATGACCTAAAGAAGATGATTAAAATGTGAAAATGCCTTCTAAATGTTCAGTTCTGATAGAAATGAATTGATTAAACAGAGTTTGTCAGAATAATTATTTGAACTCTGATGGCTTGTTTGAGACTCAAGTGTAGTATTGTTTGAACGATATGGTAGTCAATATTTTAAATTAATAAGGTATGGAATTATGCCTCAGAATCGAGTATATAGGTTCAAGCAGGGATATAAGGAATACAGTGGTACTTTCTTGAAAAGGATGTTTTTTCTCTGACAAATTCGATGTTGCTTGAGAAATAATTGATATTGTTCTGTAGTGGAAGCTTTATAAGCCAGATAACTTTATAAGTCTCAAGACTGAGTGATTACTTTAGACTTGTGGTCATGTCATCTGGCTATATCCGTACGGTCCGAGTTCGATCCTACCTGTTGCCAAATAGCAGCAGCTCTTAATTATTTCTCATATTATTCTTTAATTTTTCAAGAATAATGTACGGAATAAAAGTTATTAATTCAATATTTTCGAATACGGTAGTTAACTTATTTTGCCCATCCCGGTTTTTTATAATCAAGCCATTTATCTGGATTTAATTATTAATATTTGAAACAAAAAAACTCTGCCGGTACCCTTTCCTATGGGTGGGGAATTCTCCATGCTTGAACTAAGATTCCGAATCCTGGTTCGGGCATAGTTGTCCTTTTCTTTGTGTAATGTTTGTGAGATGCGAGAATCAAAACCCTTCTCCCCTCCGTAACAGGGATTGTACAAGCGGTCGTATTAGTGTCATCTTCATATGAGCTAGTAGTGAGACTTCCGTCTTCGGTTGCTCAGGGTTTTTTACACTCAGAAGCTACCGTCAATGGGCTTCTCTATGACAAATGCCATAAGTAACAGAAACAAAAATTCATAAAAGGAGCTTTTGATTCAATATGCAAATTATTAAATTTTTATTCGGAATCAGTAGTCTTAGAGCCGTAAAGGCTGACTTCGGATGTTTCTTTCAAATTCCCTGATTTCTATATTTATTCCCTGATTTCTATATTTATTCCCTGATTTCTATATCGGAACTGACTATTCTATCATGTACTAAATGTCTCCTGTATTTCTGCTTTATCCTAGCGTTGAATAAAATGCAGGATTGAATGTTGAATAAAATATAGGATTCTAATTAACGAAATAAGATTTGTATTCATTTTATAACAAGCAAGAGATTTGAATATTTCTATCTCTATATACTTTTCATTTGAAATAGCAACTTCCGTTCTACTAAAAGATTGAAATATCCCACATTTAACATCCACCTGGGAAAATTTTGTCACTTTCAGCATTTCCTGTACTGTCTTCTGAGATATGTAAATAATTACACCATCTATCTCAATGAAGAAAAAATAGTGTATGTAAACAACATGACGCACCTAATTTCTTTGCGATCACCAGCAGCTTCGAGGGCATGGAAAGATACGAAATAGAAAAAAGCGAAAACAAACATCATGTCTTAAAAAATATTTTATCTCGTCTTTTTAAGATTAATAATAAATGCACTTTTCATGTGATAGTTCATCGGAAAGCTTTCAGGAGAAATAATATCCATCGAATAAAAATAAAAAAATTAGAGATGTATCCCCCGTATAAATTGGATTGTCAGTTTATCCTTCTAATTACATAAACGCATTAGGACATTAAAATACTATAGCAAAAAAAAAGTAATTTATACTTATTTTTGTATTAAAGATTTTTTTAATGTATTTGATTAAAATTTAAATTGTTTTTGTGGAAAATTTATTATTAACCAAAGACTTTAGTGTCTCTGTTAATAAGCAATATAACCATAAACATACTTAATAATTCATGAAATTAGATTAATTTTCGTTTTTGTTTATTCATATAATTTAAAGTTGATAATTCTATAGTCTTTTACAAAGGGTTAATAAAACACTGGAAATTAATCAAAACTTTTCAAACTACAGGTCTTTGCTACAGATAGTGTAGACTCCTCTTCATCATACAAGATTATGTGTTAAACCACTTGAAAGAAACTGCAGAAAAAAAAGAATAATCAGATTAAAAAATAGAATGGTTGATTTGGGCTTTCTTTATATTAATGACTTTCAATTTAGTCGAAATATAATGTAATAGTAAGATTAATTCATCTTATACCTTGTTGGAAATCGGCTATTACATCTTAAGCAATTATATCCCATTTGTATTCATTAAAGAAATTCAGTTGTACTGATTTATCTTAGCATCCATATGTAAATATGTATTGTATTGATGAATTATTATAATTGTAATTACAACATTTCCACAAATTAAGATAATAATATAAATAATAATAATAATAATAATAATAATAATAATAATATAAAATGAATAGTTTGAATAGTCATAATTTGTTAGGAAAATTATCTCTTAGTATTAACAATGATACTACGTCAAACATATTATGTCTAGGAGATATGTAAAAACGTGTTCTAAAATGTCAAAAAAATCAAAAAAATCAAAATCAAAATCACAACAATTATGTTAAGTTATGTGACTATTTACGGGATGGATTTTCTTGAAAAAAAATTGAAAATAAAGATATTTTTGAATATTAACATAAGAAAAAGACTGAAAAAATTGAAATTTTTTTAATATATCATTTAAGTAGCAGTTTTTTTAAAAAAAGTCTTTCCTGTCTAAAAAGGGGTGTAAAGAAAAATCCATTTTGTTTTGAAGTTTATCAAATGATTTGATTAGTATTTTACAGAGAGCTTAATGGTTGTAAAAACTACAAAATATGGCTCTATACCTTATTTGATATTGGATTTCGGTTGATAAGTGAAAAGAGATTTTAAATTTTTTTACAAAGCACTGAAACAACTATAAATTATTTCTGAATGAATATATGACTTTTTCTCTACTTAGAAATTGAAGAACACATGATTAAATTATTAGACTAAATTTGAAGAGGATTAAAAGTTATAAAATAGCATTGAACATTATATAATCAAATATAACAATCTTTATAGCATTTCAATAAAATCCTAGAAACATTAATCTAATTACTTTATGATGAAACTAGTTCAAACATTAAGAAGATTAAATAAAAAGAAAAAAAATCTTAATTTCGCTCCAAAAAAAGGCTTTTTTAAGTAGTCACCAACCTTAATATAAAATTTTTTGAAACACATGATTGCTATTAAGGCTTTTATTAAATATATAATGCTCCTTATATTCTTACAGCTGTATTCATTAATCAACGATAGTGAGTAAGATAAATATGCATAAATAAATTGCAGTACCCATATTTAAAAATATCAAATGCTTTTCAACCAAAGAATATGCAGTAATTATGTGGGTATTTGGGTAATTCCTTTAGGCTATTAAATTAGGAAAATAACTAAATGCATCTCAGAAGAATTCCAAAGTATATATAAGACTACTGTAATTATTTAAACAAGACTTTAAGACGACATGGAATTTCAATAATCCAATATGACAACTCCTAAATAATAATGTTATGATGAATACTCTTTCATCAGGAGAGCATGAAGTATAATTGCCTTTCTGCGTATATTGTCAATTCAGTAAAATTTACAAATATTTCTCTTACAAGAGAAGACCTCAAATGACGTTTATGTTTCCTAATAAACGGAAATTAATAAATCATACCTATTCACAAATATAAATGCTATTTAAAGCATTAACCGAATGCTTTAATTGTTTGTATACTTAACTCATAAGCATGAGAATATAGAACGCTAAGCTTCTCACATTAAGGGTAACGATAATCGAGGATTTTTGTCCATTTCTGGGATGGAATTCTCCCTTAACGAGCATCTCGAGACCTAACTATCTTACCTCGGAAACTTCCAGAAAACAGCACTTAAACGCTCATGACTTTCAAATCATCGCAAAATTCGATTTTCCAATCACAGCCAAGGCCTTCGGTTACTGTAATTAGTTGAACGTCTCTTAAGAGTAACGTCTTCCGAATTCCAAACCTGGTCCTTTTAATGAGCAGCTATAAATATGATTGGCACACAATCTTTTAAAGACGTTTCAGTTTTTAAAACTGTTTCCCCTTAGATCTTGGAAGCACAGCCAATTGTAAATCATTGTAGAATAGTATCCAATAATATATTATTCACTATTCAACAACATATTCGATAACATATTATTCAATATTCAACAATACGATTCAATACTATATTCCTCAATATTCAACAATACGATTCGATACTATATTCCTCAATATTCCTCAATATTCAACAACATTTACGATGCAGAAAATTTTATTTAATCTTACGGAATATTGTACTCTATACATGGTATCACTAGGAGATCATCTAAACAAGTGATGTTATACATAAAACTAAGATATGAAAAATACGAGCTGCTTTTTTATATAAATATTTCTATTTGAATCGACATTTTCGGATAATCAAAATTGCGTGAAAACTAAATTCGAGTTGTATATAACGACAGATGTCAACATAATTTAATTGAAGAGCAGTTTCTAAATTTATTTAAATTAAAGAATTTTTTTTAATATTTCTGAAAAGCCTTTTAGAAATCTCGACACCGATTTCTACATATGTTCATTTTTTGTATTCAGTTTTTTACATCATATATTATCAGCAAATCAATCAAGTCTTTAACTAATATTATAGAAATCATTATGAATACTGAATAATTAAGATTGATTGTCCTTTTAATGTCGACAAGTAGGACATGTAATTTAATTTCAATTAGAGATACATTAAAATTGGTATGAAAAAAAATAAGACATAATTTAAAATTGATTTATTGATAAACGGCCCTTCGGAAACTGTTTTTCTCATGTATTGTTGTTTTATTCGTATTTCTTTGAACAAAAGTATCTCAATATTTGAATTGTGTTTATTTTATTTTAATTATAAATTATATTTATATTTTTCGGATTCAATGTGTAAATGATATTAGCCAATGTACTGTTTTCAAAAGTTAGGAAAAAACATCTAAGAAATAATAAAAGCATGATAGGGACTGGATATCTATGAATTTCACTTAAAAAATAAGTAAGGCTGTATTAGTTACTAAAACTCAAATTCAACACTATAATACTTCAAATTGTACACAATGGCTGCAATAACACATCTGCATAATAAAATTCTTCATTGGAATTTTTTTCAAAGGGTGGCAATCTAGTAAAAACCAGTCACTATCTGTTTGGTTGCCCATTAATAAAACTCAACCAGAAATTAGGAGAAATACAAAACTGTTACTAGAATATATTAATCAAACGTGATAGCAACTAGGCTCCATATTTATTTTCAGTCAGAAATGTTATTTTAATTTAATATAAAACATAAAAATTATATTTGCTTTAAATCAAGTTTGTTTTTGAATTTTAGAAATTTTTATAAATAATTTTAAGTACTTTTAAACTATTAAATTAGTTTTAAATGTATTTTACGTTTCTATTTTTATATTTATACTACATGAAAATATCAATTTAATGCAATAGACCTTTTCAGTTTTCATTGCTGTGAGTTAATATGAATATATGATATTTGTATATTAATAAGTTCATGCAATAATAATTCATGTATTATAAATTCGTAATAATAAATTCATGTGACTCTAAGTCTTAAAAGTAATTATTTATAGTAAATCTGTCTTAGCGATTCCGTGCGGTTGCAATCCTTGCATTGCAAATATGTCGTAATGAATCAATTCCTTTCACAAAACTTGCAATTATGCATTTAAATAATTTGGCATCATTCAAGTCTTGCAAAGACAGTTTGCCTACGCTTGTACTGTGCACACATACTTGCTGTTTCAAAGATATTATGTTTCCCCTTCAACCATTTTCAAATGATGTAGACTTATGTATTCAAAATTTTATAATTAAGAAAATGCTTCAATCTTCGTCATTTTGAAGAGAGTTTAAAATTGCAAAATCAGTTACGAAATGGAGATCGGTAACTTTAAATTAAACGGTAATTATAGGGCAAAAACGCAAAATATCAATAAGTTCCTCTTTGAGAATCTTGACATATCAATAGTTTCCGCATAAGATGTATATTTAAAACTAATCAAATAAGTTTCCCTCACAAATAATTAAAAAAAACATTATAAATCTTACAAATTAAGCAACAATTTGCTTATTATTTTAAACATCATATAGAAATATAATTTTCGTATCAGCATGTTTATCCCAATATGGAGATTGCAATTGGATGTCGAGTTCCTGCAGAAGATTTTTAAAGTAGTATATAACAAATTGTTTTACACATTTTTTGCAAAAATATAAATTATATATGCGTTCAGAAAGTTTATTTTTCAATCAAGTTAATAATTTCTATCTGACTAAAAATGTATCACATTCTCTTAGACTTCTACAAACAAATTCAAATATTCAATATCTTGAAAAGATCATTATATAAAAATCCTTTGAATGCCGTTTCTTTTCAAATTACTCAAATTAATAGTAATCTCATGGAATACATTCAAGTTAAAACATTGCTAATTCACAAGAACTCAACACACTTTTTGCAATTAAAACTCTTATGAAATAAAAATAAATAACCAAACAAATCGGTAAAACTATTGATTGTATCACAATTATCTTGTCAATGACATGTTGAAAAAAATGTTTTATGAAAATATAAGTTACATCTCAGACACTTGAAAAATTTATACAACGAGAGCTAAGAAAACGCACTTTTTGGCAATAAATTGAATCTTACAAGACTTGGTTTAATTCAATTACGGACTAGTTAGTTTCGAAGACTGCGAACGTTTTAATTCATTTAAATTGGTAATCATGTTGAAGTTATGAGTCTAATGGAATTTTTTATAAAATACTTCAACAAAATTTCTTATTTGAAAATGTCAATTTAAATAAGTAAAATTTAATTAAAAATGATGAATTTTTTAGTGCATTATAAATATTCACGTGGAGTATTCACTTATCTAAAAGATGAAAGTGCTTAAAATTTTAAATAATTGTGCGATAAAAAAGTTAAAATAATTGTAAATAATTTGAATGACAGTTTGCTCTCTATTTCTTAGAAATCAATGTCACTTTACTAAATTGAAATATTTTAAAGCGTTCGAAATTTCTATTATTTTTACTAATTAATTAAATTCACTGTCTGATTTGATTTTATCTGTTTGTAATTGCAAGAAAGAAATTCTAATTTTTTTTTTCATTTATATTAAAATTTCTTTCAACATTATTACTAAAAAGATAGATAGCAAACTTAAAAAATTGCATGATGAAAGCAGACATATTTGAGAAAGAGCCCAAAGTATTTTATGCGTCGATACTTATACTTTTGGCATTTTTTATTGTACTTTCTTGTAAACTTAAAATAACGCAAAGGAAATTGAAATTCATTTTGCATACTGTTTGGTTTTTTACAAAAATTCTATCTTTAATACACTTTTACATTCAAGCCATTCGCTTCTATAGACGAGTATTTCGGAAAGAATCCTTTTCAAAATACGTGACAAACATTTGAAAGATTTCTGCTTACCCCACAAGACATGCATGCACGCACACACTATCCTTCAGCAAAATATAATTAATGATATTAATCTTTTAATTTTTAAGATAAAAATATAATTGAATGTTTTGCAGAAAGTTGTAAAAACACGTCAGAAAATTTTAAATCCTAATGAGACCGACAGCTCTATCCCTTGAGAAGCACGATGACAAAGATTGGAGTTGCATCTTTTTAGCATCAAATGAACAAAACATTTTTTACCACATATAGTTCCAACCTAGTGCATATAACTCGAAATTCTCTCAAAATGAAGCTACATCCTTTTAACATCAAACACTTCAATTTTTGACTCTTTAAAAATGAAATATGAAAAGTATTTGAAAGAATAACTATTAAGCACACGAATAGAATCACTATGTACAGGAATACTTAAAATAAAGTTAATTTTGTGCGAAGAATGATCAGTAGGTTAAAAAAATTCAACCCCATGGGTTTAACAATTTATACAAATCCAACTGCAATCTGATTGCTGCAGATTCTCAAAGAAAGAGTTTGTTTCCAATCCCATTCCCGAGGGTGAGATGACAGGAAAAAGTTTCCAACTTCGAATAATCACTTCAAAATCTACAAAAAGGGTAGAATGAAAAAACTGCTGAAAAGGAAAAGGAAGAATAATAAACGGAAACAGACAAGTTTCAGCTCCGCAAAAAGTAAAAGATATGCCCTCCGGTTTTCCAGTCAGCTCTTGTAAGTTCCATTTGCCAATCCAGTTATTCAAAATCCCGCAGATCTGAAGAGAATTTCTTTCTTCGGATATTCTGATACTGGTGTCAGCAGTCATAGAATGCTAGAATACAATTGATTCTCCTACCAAAGATTTTCTTGACTTCAAACTAGATTCTGTATGGATTATTGTTTGATAATAAATGAATGTAGGTATCATTTATTTGCGAATTTATGAAACGCAGAGAGAAATTCGCAGAGGTTTGTGTTCATATTTTATGTTATCTTCACTAAAATAAATGATATTTTCAGGAGATTATTTTTACGTTACATTACGATACGTTAACTACTTCGAAAATTCCTTTCATGTTTATTAAAAATTATTTTAAACTTTTAATTTCGTTGGTTCAAATTGCCCTTTTTATAGTCGGTAATTCATACAAAGAGACTCTTTAATACAACTTATTTAATAATGGTTTTTGAATCATATAACCATTTCTATTCTTTTTTTGAAAGGATTATGGCTTTTATTTTAACGCCAATTTATTTTTCCCTGATTGGGGAAAAAACATCACTCCTTTCTTAACCCAAAATTTTCTTTCATGCGCCCAGAGACATAATCATTTCTGAATCGCTAACATCAAAATCATCTTTCGAAATTTCACATTTTTCAAACCATTGCATTATAGCTTTACCAAAATCTGGATCAATGGATCTATATCATTTTTTTTAGTTTAGAGTCATTTAATTTCTTTTTAAACAACATTATATGATTTTAGAGAGAGGAAGGGAATGCCATGCGAAATACGTAGAAATTAAGTTGTTGTTTGTAGATATTTTTTTCAGTAGCAGTTTCCGAGACGTGTTTCAATGGCTTCATAAATAACAACAAAAGCTTTGAAAAAGAATAACCGGTTATACGCAAGCGTTTAAATTCAGATTTTTGAAAACGCACTGCTGCATCAACTACTTGAAGGTACTGAAGGTATGATAGTAATCAAGAATAAAAATGCTAATTAGAGGCAATGGATAATGCAGAGTCATTTTGAATTGTTTTTCAAATTATTAGCTGATATTATGGGACTTTTTCTTCATAAAGAATATTATTCCATTATAATTTTTTCACTGTATTTTATTTAATATATTCAATACTTTTTAATCTACATTCTTGAACCACCAGCATTTTAAAGAAACAAACAGTTCTCTATTTTACCTCCAAAATGATTGAATTTAAGCAATTAGTAAATATTATTTATGATCAATTGAATAAATGGCAGTCTTTAAAATAATACATCAATCAACACACAACGGCTTTACTAATCTCTTGATCAGTTGAATAAAATTATAAAATTACTCAATGGGTGATTTTAATGGAAATGAATGAAAGAATTTTTTTAAAGTTTAAAATGTCATATTTCAAAAAATGTGACTAATAGAACAAATGTATCTAAAGTTTCAGTAACTTTATCTGATCTGTAAAAATTGTGACCACATAAAATATAAATTTTAAAGTGATCTGCTGTGTTTTTCCTGTTGTATTTAAAAGAATTGTTATGATGTAATATCCGATTAACTTATGTTGTAATGAAGATGTCTCAAAGAAATTGTGTCTTTCATTAATTCATTTGCCAACTCAAATAAATCTTAAATGTAGACCTTAATTACGAATCTTATATGCAGTTTCTGGGAATTATTGTCAACAATTCCTAGCCATGACCATTGGGATGAATCATGATGTATGTTTCCCTCTAAGAATAACAACTTAAACTGTCAGAAAGTGAGTTCCCCCTTCTAAAAGTACACATATATAGAACTTACACTAGTGAATTCCTTGGACAGGAGATAAAGTTACAGTTACTAGATCCTGAGAAGCGTTGAGCCCACGCAACTGAGTAGTTAAAATGGTTTGAAATGCATTTCAAGGTTATATTTAAACGGGAGGAAAATAATTTTAATAGTTAAATTGAACTCTAATTGTAACAAATTTTACATGTTAAGTTTAATGCAATTAATTTGCTCTTATTAATAATACTTTTACGGTATAACTAATTTCACTTTCTCACTAATATCATAATCAATCAATTAATTATACTGGCCAAAATATACAATTATAATTGTCAAAATATTTTAATAGTTTCTGTATTTTTACTATCTCGTTTACATATTATACAAAGAGAAAATATTGTTACTATTCAAAAATTGGTACTCCGGATGTTGACGAATCTCTTCGATCAAAACACCCTGTGTTTGAAATATATATTTTTGGAATTTTTTTCGTCTGTCAGTGAATATGATAGTTCAAAAAAGGGCATGTATCTAATTTTGTAGAAGATATTTTTTTTAATATGGCCTTTATACCAAATATATTGATTTCTATCGAATTTTGAATAAAATCCATTTAGAGGGAGTGTATCTGCTAAGCTGTTTCGACATAAAGTAACAAAAAAAAACAAAAAACTATATTTAGAGTTCAAAATATAGATAAGTAGGTCTATATATTAAAAAAGATATAAATGTAATAACTAGAAAACGGAATGAATTGAATAGAAATGAAATTAGTATGTAATTTTGTAAATCAAATTATTATAACCTGATTTTTTTTCAGTTAATTGAAGACCTCAATTAGTCACCAAAGATTTCGTACTAATAGGTCCTTCCGTAACTACTTACAATAGTTTCAAATTTATTATGCATAAGTTGAGGTGTCGTCCTCATCCTCTGAGTGCTGTTCAATATTATGAGACACGTAGCCTCTATGCTTCAACAATTCGTTTAAAATATATACAAAATTTTGTAGAATACTGCTTCAATTTATTTTCTTTCAACTTCAGTATATTAATACTTTTAAATATTCCCAGGAATGAAATGAATAAAAAATTTCCACAGATGTTGTTATGAATGAGTATTGCTTTCCTTGTATTATCTTACTGCAATGCGGATATATCCAAGTCCATTTTTTTTAAAGTCTGAAAATATTTTATTAGGTAAATTTCAACTTTAGTTTGATTTACAGTTTCATCAAGTTAGTTTCTTTATATATATATATATATATATATATATATATATATATATATATATATGAATGGTAAGTTACTGGTTAAATGGTACGGTGCATTGTATCTTAAAAATCAAATGTAAATTTTAAAATACGAAAAGTTTACTATGGTAAACGAGGTTAAAAGTGTAAAAAGGCTTAATATTTAGATTTGATGATAAAATCCAATTGTTTTAAGAAATGTAAAAATGCTACAATGGGGAACTTCTCCCACTAAGTCACCGATGATGCATTGAAAATACATATTCAGTGGGGATTGAAAAAAAGGCATTCTGATGATATGTTAATAACCATCAGTTCAACATAGCACCTTCAACATTTGGGATATCCTTAAGCTAACAAAAGGTGACCAACGCGTAGACGTTATTTGGAAATCAATCATTTAAAAAAAAATATGAGCATTGTATGCATTTGTTAAGTATTTCCGAGATTACCAAATGCGAGCTATTTATAATACAGGTACCTAATAAATATAATTTTTTATGGAAAAACCGCACATTAATTAATTACACCTTTCATAATATCATTACGTTTGAAAAATCAACTCATTTGATAAATGTTTGTGAAGGACTTCACAAATATTTCTTAATGTGATTATTGGATTCTCAAATTTCCTTGGTCAATTTGAACTGTTCCTGTATAAAGCTATATAAAAGTGCTCTTATTTATGAATACGGGTGAAACTAATTCCGATATCCAATACCTCAGGATAAATTTAATTAATTTCGCAACAAACTAAAATAGCTTTGCGATTATTGGAAAGTAATTTACTTTAAAAGGGGTACCAATATTTAAATTTTGATATTTAATTATAGTTCTTTTTCTTTTTCATTAAGTACAAAGTGTACAATAAAGCATCCGTAAAAGTGGTAGTTGAATTAAACATAATAATTTACTGATTTAATTTAACAAATGAAACCAAAGCTGTAATTAATTTCAAAATGCATTTATTATTTCCAATCATGTAGAGTTCATTATAATGTAATATTGATTTATTGAAACACTATAAATGAGATTGTAACTTAGGAAAAAGAGACTTGATTTCAAATTAGCCTAATTATATGAATTGTTTCTTGAGACAATTATTTGCATTGTTAATGAAATTAAATAACTCATTCTACTAATGACTTCAAAAATAGTCTTTATAGATATTGTTAATTCTCAAGAAACATTCATTATCATATGAAAATTATATTGTTTCATTACTAATACTGCCTGTAAAATTAAAAATTATTCTTATTTATGTTTTGCCAATTATATTTTTATGTACGATGCTTTATTCAAACAATGATTGCTGTGTAATCGAATCTGGCTATAAAATGTCTTATTTATTGAGTGAATCAATATTTTAAATTTTTATATAAGTCAATGATTAATTACCAAATTATATTCTTATAACTATTTTTAATTTTCGTCCTATATCTTTATTCGATCAGCAAATTAAGTAAAGACATATATTTCAAATTCTCTAACTAACTATTTTCAAAATCAATACAAATATGTCCTAAATTATATTTTGATGCATATATATATTTCTTATGTTTGTAAATAACTGTGCCATAAATTTGGAAAAGCGTATCAAAAATTATGAATTATAGTTGAAAAATTTTCCTAGTGTACTTTCATCCCTTCAGTGCTCATTTATTTATTAGAATCTTTGCAATTTTAAATTAATCTGTCTTATCATCATATTGTAATTTCAAATTCTGATATGTGTACTTAAAAAATTAAAATTTTTCAGTGATGAAATAAAAGCTTCATTATTTGTTTTGCTCGATCAACGTAGTTTTACGCGAAATATTGAAAAATAAAGACGCTTGAATATTTACTTTACCTTCTGGAATTCTTTTTTTTTTAATTATAAACTCATCAGATAAGATTATCAAAGTAGGATGTTTTTTGGCTTATTTGAACAAATGTAGAATTATTATTATAAAGGTGTGTACTATATACCTGATTTCAGTTGTAATGATTTTAATAACGGCTTTAATATAGCATCTTCTAAAATTTAAAATGTCTGTATGAAAATTATTGAGCAATTAGTAATATGCACTAAATAATTGAAAAATAATACCTTAAAACTTTTGAATTTACGATGTATTAATTATTATTTTATTTCTTGGAGAAATTCTCAAATTAATTCTAAATTCTTATTGTGCAAATCGTCATTATTTTATAAAATAACAGAGAAAAGTTATCAAAAACGTTAATATTCTTTATTTCGAGAATTATTTCCATGAGATAAGCGCTATTAAAACGCATATTTTGCAGAAGGCTCTGAAAAATAATAGCTTTCAGATATGAAGTCAAAATAATCATTTTCTGTAATGAATTTCTCTTTAAAAGAACTAAATTTTGGAATTTTCAAGGCTTTTGAAAGTTTTTATTATTACCAATATATGCAATAGTATTTATGTGTGTACTATACAAAAATCCAAAATTTTTAGATATCCATTAGAAAAGTCTCCAAAGAAAAGTAGGAGAGTTACTCAGTGTTTTTTTTCATAGAAAACAACTGCCAAATCGATGTTTTATTTATTGGTAAATGTTTAAGGCTAAAGAGTCAACAACAGACATTATAATGAATACAAAAACTAATAATAGATAATAATTGTTAAAATAGTGCATGGGTTGAAAAATATTACTTGGAGTTTCAAAAAATAGAAATTTTAAGAATACTACAGCTAATTAGATGAGAAAGATTCATAGTCGGTCATGTATTATTCAACACATAATATTCTAGACGGCAAATTGGAACTAATAAAAGTCACGAATACAGATTTTCGAAATCAGATTAGTATAAGTCTGAACATATGTCACAGATTGTGCAATACATTGTATGGCTGCTATATGTATTCAAATACGGAACTATCCACCCTTTGCACATGAGAAAAGAAGAGTTAATTTTTACAGTTAAAGATTGTGAAAAGAAAGATGGTGAGGATATATTTACCTTTCATTAACTATATATAAGAGTATTATATAATATATATTATAGTCAACTGCTAATATTTGCTGAATCTAGTAATACACAAACCATCGATAATCCACTAAGTTGAATGGAACATTTTATTACATGTAATACAATATAAAACTCAGTGTGATATAAAATGAATTCACAAACCTGAAATTAAACTAAACTGTTATTGGTTTGATGGAAAAGTGGAAAAGAATCCTGAAATATCATCATCTTACTAAATGGATATCAAACCTAACGTATCAATGGATTAAAACGATTTTCACTTATTGGCAAAACCAATCAGTTAATTTTTCGAATAAACAAGCATATAAAATCTTTATAATTGTTTATCAAAAAGATATAAAATGCGAATTTTATATCTGTCTCATTGGCGGATTTGATACTCATTCTACAAAAAGAAATTAATTTCAAAGCTTATTAATCTGTTTTGTTCTTGCTCACATACTTTACTTGAAGTAAAACTATATTTAAAATGAAACAGGCAATGAAGCTTGCGAATGTGAAATTATATATTGAGGAAACTTTCAAAAATGCCATTAGATTCTTTAATTGTTTTTTCGAATTGATTAAAATGTTTCAGCTGTGGTGGTAATTAAAGAAAGTACAGTGTAATTATTCCCCAATGAAATAAATATCAGAGATAAGAACACAAAAACAACAAGAGCAGGAATAAAAGTCCATTAAACCTGTGTTTCTATAACCTGACCTCATACAAACTCACCATACAGATATTATAGTTATTTCCTAGTAATTCAATTATAAACTAGAAAGGAGAAAACATATATGCCTTTTCTTTCTAAAAGAAATTTGCATTATTAATTGATTTGGTAATTCTAAAAAAATTTTAAAAATAATCTAACAAAGACCACTAGGGCAACTATTTAACAATTTAAATAGCGAAAATCTACTTTTTGAAAATAAGATCACAATGTTCAGCACAGTTGCCGTGCCCAAGAATTCTTATTTTAATTGAATGGAGGAAATGCATGGAAATAATACTGACAACAAATTTGAGAGTTGACTAATTCTATTGAATAGAAAATAAACCTAATTACTGAAAAGAAGACTTTTAAAATAAATGTAACTTTGTATTGTTGTTAACCGTAAATTGTTACCACCAATATGAAAAATTAATCCTGGCAATTGAAGCATCACTTACATCGTATTAATTTCAAAGAAATGGGCAAAAATGCAATTTAATTGTTTGAATGCCAGATAATTGTAGGAGTTCGAATCGAAGAAATAAGCATCTTCAAAATAACTGCACTGGTGAAGTGTTCGACAGCAGTAGTTGTTAATACTTATAGAAATGGGAATATTAATTAGAGAACTCGGTCTCAACATCATTCTTGTGGACGTCACAGGCTACTAAATGATATATCGGAAAGGAAACTTGCCATAATTGCCCATTTCAGTTGAATAACTTTAGCACATCAAATTATGAAGAATCTTAATCGTGAAAAAACTGTAGAGATTGCTGAACAAATTATTCGCAGTCCACTGCACCATATATGCACCATATGGTGGTCCCTATTAATTATCTTGTATACGAGCAAATGTCTCAGGTTCACAGAGGAATATAAAAATTGAACAGTAGGTGACTAGAAAAATGTTATAAAGGTCAACTAATCATATTTGAGAATATACTATACAAAAGGCATTTTGCGAATATAGAAGAAGCAGTATAAAATCATGTCCGTTGCGCTGCCTTAATATTTCAAGCTGATGAAGATATTATTGAGGCTTAGGAGGCGGATATTCTTCGTATTGCATGGAGATTTATTAAGTTTATTATTGAACACTGTTTGAACGAGCAATGGAGTAAAAGTTTTTATCGCAAATCAAGTACATCCTGATATAACAATGATGGACTATGCAGGCGATGGATAGCTCCAGTTCAACAACAAAATTTGTCGTTAAAATGTCAGCGTATATTTCGAATATCATGAAAAAGATTTTAAGTGACTTAGTAGACCTCTACAACCAACAGATTCTATCTAATTTAGAATATGTTGGAAGAGATCAAATGCAGTATCAGACAGCTAGATCCAGAGCCGTCCCATCTTAAGGAATTGAGAAATGCAGAATATGGTCTGAAATTACCCATACAATTCATTAACATTCATAGACCCCATTTAATATAAAGGGAAAGAGGGATGCAATAATGTATTGAAGAGATGGTCATAATAATTTTACTACTTAATGTGTGCAGTTATATTCAAACTTTAGCATGATTATATCCATTAATTAAAGGCAGGTTAGTAAATATTGATGGTAAAACACAAAAATGATACAATTTTTAATATGTTTTCAGAAGAGAATTTTCAACTATTTTATGAACCTAACTCGCAGAAAAAAGAACTAATGCGACTAATACAGGATGAAAAGAACAATAAAGAGATTCACACAAAAGTAATCGAAAACTAACACAAAAGCTAGTTATTCTTTCCACGTTTCCATAACTTGGCCACTTATCAAAAACACCAACACCGCTTCTTGCGACAACATTCTGCTAATTCCAATAATAAGTAAAAGAAACAGAATCCAAACCTATCTCGTATTGCCAAGAGACGTTTATAGCTTTAATCGATTAAACAAAGTCTCCAGAAAAAAAAAAGAAAAAGAAAGAAAAAAAGGGAGAAACGAAAAGGAAATAAAAAAAATTCGAAATTGGTAACAAGAGAATCAAGCTTTAAAAAAGAGAAGTATTCAGCCTTCTTTATAGCAAAATTTCATTTTTTAGAATTACGATCAACTTTCCAAGAACAGGTAGTCGATCCAAAATGGCTGACTTCCTTAGAAAAAGCAAAATAATCGAAAGAAAAAGCCTGAAAACAAGTTTGACAGAAAAAAGAAATGGTGTTTTCGAATTTTATCGAATGGAGAATAAATTTAATTACTAGAAAGAAAATATTTTTAATAAATTAAATATTCTTAATTGAAATTATCTATATTTAGTATAATCCGGTTACAGCTGTTTTTGTGTTATGTCTTTTTCTTTTGTAGATTCATATGTGTCTAAAGAAAATTTAAATTGATTCATTATTTTAAGCTTTATGTTTGGCTTGTTATGAATTACAAAATAATATATTTGTTACAAACAAAAAATAACCATGATATAGATTGAATTTAAATTTCGATATCGCAGCAATGAATGCTGAATAAACTGATTTATGAAGAAAAACAACCAAGCCCAAAGCCGGACCCTGTAATCGAGGAAGACGCTCTACTCCTTGCCAAGACGCCGGCAGAATGTGATGTCACAACGCACACTAATTTAACTTATATTTCATGTTAGCTAATTTAACTTGAAATATAAATAAAATTACTAATTCAACTTATATGTATATTCATATATTTCATTCTTATATGTAATTACACACGTGATTATTCTACCAAATGCGCATGTTAGATAAATATATTTTCGGTAAAAAGGCATTCATATCAGTAATATGGAGTAAACTAAAAATTAAAACGCACTCATACAACAACCGGAAACGAAAGTTATACTATAAATATGTTCTTTAATATTAATAAAATATATTTTTTGAGGTATCAGATTGGGTTTGAAACATTTTTAATGCTTATTTGTGCTACTAAAGATTGAATTAAAAGCGATGTAATATTTCAAATTGCCCTCTGTATAAAAGATAATTAACCTAAAACTGACTATAATGCTGCAGAAGGAATGATAAAGAGTATAAATGCCTATTAATTATTTAGTAATTCATGTTCACATATATAACGAAAGTGTACCAAGTTGATTTCAGAGTTAAGTAATTAATTCTGTAAAAGAAATTGAAGAAGTTTTTAAAATACCATAATTAAAAATAAATATCTTGCAAACTTAAATTGAAAGCATATTCATCATATTTAAGTTTGCAGCTGCTTTAATTCTATTATTCGCCTTTTTTTGAAAATGAGTGCCGTTATCTTTAAGATCGGGTATTTGCTTAAATGTTATAGATAATTTCGCAATAAATTGTGTGAAGTAATCATCAGTTTTGATTTATTTCACAAATACAGACAATGCGAATAATTCATCAAATGGAAAATTAATTTTGAAGTATTCTATCCTTTTCTGGTGTGGAAACTAATGAAAAATTATTTCATGGACTTTGCAAGGTAATTTAGTACGATTCACTGAATGGCAAAAAGGCGAGACCGATTTATGAAACTGTAAATTTCTACTAAATTATTTATTTTCTTTGTCTTTTTATTATGAGGATCAATTACAGAAAACTATTAAATTACTTTCCTCTGTTAATATGTTATTAAATTACAATTTTTTCTGTCAGACTACATTGATGTGCAGCATGCATGTTTAAAGTTAAGAATCCTTTAGACACAAAAGGTCTTTGAAACGCAGATTTATAATGCGAAAACATAAGCATGATCTCCATCAAGCTATTAAATGGTGCGAGGAGATACAACGATATGAAGGAAAGAAAAAAAAATCAAGGGGATCACTAGCTGAAAATAAGACCATGCACTGAACATGTTTACTCTCGATTTGGCTAATACGTTTTATACTGAAAAATTGCGAATTTCTCATTCTCTTATTTGGTGAGTCATTTTTTTCTTTTAAATGTGTATACTACAACGATTTAGCGATCCATTAAAAGGGAATCTAAATTCTATAAAATGCTGCATCAATTTGTTTCACTTAAATTTCAGTATTTTAACATCCTTTTTTTCGTTTTTTAGAACTTCGAAAGAGAAATGAAGACGCTTTTATTATTGAACTCAATGTATTTGTTTTTGATTTAGGTCGCAGTTTCTTACTGTAATTAAAGGAAACTGAAAATTTTTTTTCATGAACATTTTTAGATTGTCAATGTTTATTTTCAGTTTGGTGTATTAAAATTTATTTGAAACGAAGCAGATCAAATAAAAGAAATAATTGTATCTATTAATTTGTTTTCAGTTAGACAGTTATTCAATGAATGGTATTGCTTAATTGCTAGTTTTACTTTTATTTGCAAATCAATAATTGATTTTTATGACGAATTTCATCATATGTGTAAAAATGATTATACAAGGAATATGCACTTTTACTTCTCAAGTTTCTCTCAGGAATATAATGGAAATGCTAATAATTATGAGTTATCTAAACATACTTATTTGCCTTTGAATTAATCGTTGCAAATCATCAAACTGTTTTATTCGTGGTAATCTCTGAATAAGTGCTTACACGTATAAATTTTATTACTTTTTATTAAATATTTGTTGTTTGTTTTTTAAATTGAATTTTTATTTTCTTTAAATATTTTTTTTTTAATATTTTATAAATTAGTTTAGATTTGAGATATATTCGAACATTTACTCTTTACCAATATAATTATATAGCCAAGATACTCTATTACAAATAAACTAATGATATTTAAATGAGTAAGAGTTTGTCTTTAACTAACTGAAATGTCAAATGAATTACTACAGATTACTTATTGGAAACCATAAAATATGGGTATCTGTAAAGGTCAAATTAATAATAAATACACCATATGGCACGTTGAGAATTACAATACATTATATAATAAATTGCAAATTATCCGGATCTCTAATTTAATTAAAGGTTAAAACTGGATTAAACTGTTTTATCCCAAAGTAACAAACTGCTTTGCTTCAGATAATATCATGTTCTTTTCAAATAAATACTTTAATGTATTTTCAATGTGGTTTCCTTTTGAATTACATATTAGTTTTTTTTTCAATGACTGTATGAAATGTAGATTGTACAATTAAATTAAAGAGTTTGATCATTTCTTCTATGAACGTTGCTATAATTGAAGTAAAAGCACATTGTTCATTTAAGTCAAACCTCAGATGCTCAATACCTGTTTAATTGCATAGAAAACAAAGTCATAGGTGTATTGTCATCACTTATCTGAAGCTTCTGCAGTTTCAGAAATCCTGTAAGTACTGAGTATAAAGCTCATAAAATTAGACAGTGAAACTTTTTTGAAGTTTTATTATTCTTAAATTATTCTCTTATCCGCTAGAAAACTTTACAGAAAAAAATATATATTTAGTTACAAATATATGTAATATTAAAAATATATAATAAAGTGTAAACATTTGACTTCTTTAAAGATTAGGTTGATTATTTTCTTAGTCACTTCAATAAAAAATATTTTTTTAAAATTAATGATTGAATGCATTTTTGAAAGATGAATAAAATAGGCTTATATTGTACTTAATTAATCAGATAACCTTGAAAATTTATCAATTTATTTCTCATTCCATTTGTCAGTTTGCATTCGTATATAATTAAAAATTTAATTTATTATAATTATGACTAGATAAGAGAATGAAAAACTGATTTATTCCAAACAAAAATATTTAAAGCATAAAAAAGGTGCAATAATTAATTTTAACTACCTTTCATTAGAAATAAAAACTTGTAAAAATAATATCATAAAATATAATTAATATATCTTATTATAAATATCTTCGTCAACTTATAAAATATCAATCTCAGAAATTTGCTGCATTCAAATTTTCCAGATGTATAAGTTGTAAATTTCATATTAACTTTTCCACGCATGATATTAACACAAATTCAAATAATTTTATCAAAATTTTCTGATGCTTTCTGCTGGTTTTTGATTCAGAATATCAGATTTCAAAGTTTGACAATTTTCACTAACTATTAAGTTAACTTAGGCTTTTAAACTTCTCAAGGTCAACTAATAAGGTATATTTAATTTCAGTTTAGGAATTAAATATTTGAACATTAGCTAAGCGAACATAAATTCCGAAAGTAAGACACAGCCAACTTCCCAATCAAAGAATGAAATTTATATTTTATTGAAATCGTGAATAGCAGTTCTATAGCAGTGATTCGCAACCGTTGTCTCGTGACATTGTTGTGTGCCGTTAAATTTTTATTGTGTGCTCCAAATTAATAATTCCTTAAGAAAACAGACACTGTAGAATATTTTAAGAATTATTTATTTAGGGTTATGAGAATTTTTAATCATATATACATTAAAAAATAAATACATAACATTTCCAAAAACACATTAAAAAAATTATATATAATATTTATTGAAATTTAAAAGATATATAATTTTTTAAAAAATTTCAGTGGACTTAATTTTTAATTTTTATATTATTTTTTTTCTTATGATCCCTTGTAAATTTATTTGAAACAAAATTATGAATAATTTTCTAATTCCACTGAAATGCTAATTTTTATAAATATTTTTATGCGCACTTGCTAAATTTTTATAGGAATTTTATGTTTTACTGAACTGAAACTGACTTTGAACAACATAAAAAAACACGAAACAGAAAAATGTCAAGCCTATTTTCTCTTAATATTTGATTGAAATCCCTATTATAAATTTCAGTCAGTTTCTTCAAAAATTAAAACACTTAGAAGATCTCAAAGCTATTTGAATGTAATGCGATATCATTTTGATAAACGTCACTAAGATGCACTTTTTTACTCTTAACCTTTCAAATGTTTATTTTATTGAGCAATATATTTTATAACGCTATTTCCGTTGAATATAAACATATATTTTGGTGATGAAAAAATAAATATAAAATTAGGCATTTTCATCCATTTTTCCTTATCTTAAATTCCAATGTCCCCTTAAAACAGAGTAATTTTTAGCAAGCACTAATATTCAGCAAAATAACATCTTGGAAACTTAAAATAAATTGTCAGCTGTGTGAGATTAAATTGATGGATTTATCTCAACGAATTTTGCGTAAATCATTCCTTACTCATCAAGTTTGTGATTCCAGTGACATTTATGATTATATTTTTGATACAAGATTGTTATAATATTATCTTAATCACGTCCTGAAACGAGTTTAGATTTTAAAAATTATTTCGCCATTGCCGAGGCTACGGTTCGAAATGTCAAAATTCCGATATAATTTCTTTTTGGATATTTCCTTAAACAATTCAACCATCAATTTCAGAAAGTTTCATCTCAAAAGTAAGCATTTTAATTAGAAATTTTCCTACTTCGGTTTCTGGCCTTCGAGGCAGAGTTAGTCATTATAAACTTTCTAACTTTAACTTAATCAATCTTACAGTCACATTGTAACTCGGAATCCAATATTCCTCTTCGGAAACTGAAGTTCTTCAATGATGAAATCAAATATTCGTTATTTATTTTATCCCCCCACGGTGGAATATTTAAAGCTGGATATGACCTAAAGAAGATGATTAAAATTTGAAAATGCCTTCTAAACGTTAGGTCCTGATAGAATTAAATTGATTAAATAGGTTTTGTCAGAAGGATTGTTTGAACTCTGAAGGTTGTCAGAGGCACAAGTGTAGTATTATCTGAATGTTATGCAATATTTCAAAGTAATAAGAATATGAAATTCGGTCTCAGAATTCAATATATAGATACAAGCAGGAAATTAATGAATAACAGGATACAATTCATGAAAACGGAATACATTTTTCTTTAATATAGCTTTATATTCTTTGTTTGCATAATTTATTAAAATTAGTAAACTTTTTTAACCATATTGTTGTTATATCAAAGGAAAACTATATGCTGAAATATTCTTTGAGAACCATTTATTTATTTTAAAAAGCAGTTCATGACAAAAATTTGTCACGCCATTTTGTGATTTTTATTTTCATCTTTCAGAAACATTAATACATATGTAGTGATATTTACAAATTATTATTATATAGTGTTATTATTATTATATATAATCTTACTTTGATAAAAAAAAATAAAAGTTTAATTTTTGACACTGATTTTGACGGTTTTCAAGTTCGAATATTATATATTGAGGAATATATAATATAATAATATTGATTAATGCTATATATTAATGAAATATGTAAAATGGGGTCCAATGAAACCCCAAAAAATATTTTCTCATTTTAATAATAAAATATTATTCCTGAAATTATTATTTCATATTTCAAGAATAATATGTATTACAAATATTACTAATTGATATCTTTTAAAAACGAAAATTATTTTCCGAAAAATCAATAATAATTCACACTCGATTCTCTCGAATTTTACCATACTTCTAGATTTAATCATTATTGTTACCATCGATCATTTATGAAACGAGCTTTTCATTCAATATATGTATTATTAAATTTATTACTTGGAAGTTATATTCGTCACAATTTCAAAGATTACAATCGAATGCTTTTTTATAATTCCATGATTTCAATTTTATTCAACAATTTCAACAATTCCATGATATATTTTTTCCATGTTTGTACTATGGAATCTGACCAGTCGGTTATTTTATTCTAAAATATAGCATTCCTTCAGTTTTCTAAACGTTAAAAAATATCTAACAAAATTCTTTATTCAAGTTAATTGCTTGAAATCATTTAATAGGTCTTCGAAAGAGAATAAAAGCGTTTAAATCTTTCTTCCTCAATACAATTTTTCGGTGAGACAGCATCTTTCGTTCTATCAAAAGATTGAAAAATCTGATTTTTAACACTCATTAGTACAGAGTATTATCACTTTCAGCATTTACTGAACATTCTGAGATAGTTAGTAATTACAATCTATCTTCAAGAAGAGTAAGACCACGGTGACATGGTGGTAAGGTCTTGGTTTTGGAATCGGAGGGTTGCAGGTTCGAGAAATGATTCTATCGAAGAAACGCCGTGGAGAGGGGGATACCAGCTCAAGCATCGTACTCAACATCTGTCGGCGGGTTCAAACTTACGAGGCCAGTCCCAAAATAGTCCTAGTGTTGCTTCAAAGTGGGACTAAAATTTAACTAAGCCAACAAAAACCAAGAAGAGTAAATAGTACATGTGAACAAGCCTTACTCACCTAGTTTCTCCACGAACTAACTTTAGATATAGCAAAATATTTTATATTGTCTTTCTAAGATTCCTAATAAATGCAATTTTGATTTTATTATATATCATGGGAACTTTTAGGATGGTTAATAACTCTGATTCAAGGAATTTAGTGAAGATAATTATGAAATTATAAGATATAACTCGTATAAACCCGATCGTTAGTTTTTGCTTTGTAATTTGTCCAATGATTTTTTCAAAATAATATATAGTAGGTGTTCTTTAAATTTTATTTAGTATTATTTTTTCTTCCATTAAATTATTTCAATTTGCATTATAGAAATGTATTCGGAAGATTATCCTTGTTTTCTGCTCAAAACAAAATGGATATTTCAGAAAAATGACATTAAAATAATGTTGTAAAAAAAGAGTAACAAATTTATTTTTATATTAAATCATTTTTCTTTGCTGTGATTGATTAAAACTTAAAATAGTAATGAGTAAGAAATATTATTAATTTAAAAGTTCAATGTTTATATTAACAAAGAATATAACTATAATAATATCTGGTAACTCATAAAATTAAACTCATTGTATTATCTTGTTATTTGGCTAATGTATTTAGGATATTAAATTCGGAAAATAACTAGGTGGTATTTCAGAATTCCAAATTTTGTATTAGAACCCCATATCTTTAAAATAAACTTTAAACTGATATCGAAATTTCAATCATCCAATATGACAACTCTTAAACAGCAATATTACGATAAATACACTTTCACCAGAACAGCATGAATTTTTATAGCATGTGAATGAATTTTAATTGCATTTGAAATGAATTTTCTACTTATCTTATCAATTTACGAAAATTAACAAATATTTCTCTTAAAACAGAAATCTTCAAACGACATATCTGTTTCCCAATAAATGGAAATTAATAAATCCTATATATTCACAAATGTAAATAGTATTTAAAGCATCATCTGAATACTTTAATTGATTATCTACTTAACGTAAACAGATGAATATTGAACACTAAGCCTCTCACATAGAGTGAAACGATAATTGATAATTTCTGTCCATTTCTGGGAAGAAATTCTCTCATAACAAGCATCTCGAGACCGAACTATCTTTCCTCGAAAACTTCCAAAAAACAGCACTTAAACGCATGACTTTCAAATCATCGCGAGATTTGATTTTCCAATCACAGTCCGGGTCTTCGGTTTCCATAATTAGTTGAACGTCTCACAAAAGTAACGCCTTTGGAATTCCAAACCCAACACTTTTAATGAGCAGTCCTAAATATTACATGCGGTATTTTAAGATGCCGTATCAGTTTTCAAGAATAGTTTTCGTCCGATCATGATAATACAACCAGTTATACAATGCAATATCTAACAATATTATACAATGCTGATAATAAAGTTTTATATTATGGAATATTGTACAATATATAGAGTGATACTAGGAGATGATTTAAACAAGATATATTTTAGATATTAATCATAGATCTTCGTTTTCTGAAAAATATTTGCTATTTATTAAATAAATATTTTATGTGAGTCAACGTTTTCGGACTATAATATTATTATAGGATTACATTATTATTAATTTTATTCGAACTATTATTATTATTATAAATATTAAAATTTGGTTTATCAATTTAAAATCCAGTTTTGAAGGAAGATTGCTGTCGCTCCTCAATAAAAAGTATATCGATGTCTTCGTAAAGAATTAATTTCACGAATAATGTTAAAGTCATACAACTGAACACCATAAAATAATCTCACATTATAAATATAACAAACTTCCCCCAAGTTTCTAAGAACACATTCAATTTCTTAATACCATGAAAAGTATTTTTATAAGCATCAGATTTCTTTGAATACTGACTTCTTCCAAAACACTTAAATTAATAGTAACATCATGGAATTCATTCAAGCTAAGCGGCGCAGCTCTAATTCACAAGAGCTCTTCATGCTATTGTAACTAAAAAAATGTTAAGAAGAAAATGAATAATTGAACTAATTGGTAAAAAAATGAGATTACAAAACAATTATCTTGTCAAAGGCGTATAATGTGCAAGAAATTTCTTTTATGGGAAGATACAGAAAAATTAATATAACAAGAATTAAGAAAACTTTCTTTTCAGCGATAAATTGCAGCTCACAAAAGTTGATTGGACTCATTTATGGAACAGTTAGTTTAGAGAAAGAAGAATTTTTTTATTTCATTTAAATTAGTAAACTTGATTAGATTATGAATGTAACGGAATATATAGAGTTTTATTCAATATATAAAAATCTTGTTTAGAAAGATTAATTTTGTGCAATATGATCATTAATGTGGAGCGCTCACTTATTTAAAAGATAAAAATGCTTAAAATTTTAATTATTACTTTGAATGACATTAAAAAGTGACAAAAAATTGTAAATAATTTAAATAATAAAGAATATTGCTTTTTATTTCTTAGCAATTAATATACTTTAGAGAAGAAAAAAAATTTAAATCTCTCGAAATTTCTATTATTTTTAATAATTAGACTCTCAGTATCGATTTTTTATCTATTCTGAATGCGAGGAAGGAGTTGTGAAAGTTTTCCATTTAAATTAATACTATGTTAAGCATTATTATTGAAAAGTATAGAAAAAGTTATATATCAAACGATAAAATGCAGAAAAATTTGGGGAAAGGCCAAAAGTATTTTGTGCATGAATATGTATATTTTTATGTTTTTTATTGTGCGTTCTCGAGAACTGAAAGTAACGGAAAGGAAATTTTTAATACTCTTTTATATTCAAGTCATTCCCCATTCAACTCTTATATAGATGAATATTTGATGAAGGAATCATTTTCAAAATACGTGACAAGCATTTGAAAAGACATATATTTATTCACACACACACACACACACACACACACACACACACACACACACACACACACACACACACACACACACACACACACATATATATATAATGAGTTAACTCACGACAGAATTACGGCCAGGAGTGGGTCTGTGAGGAGGAATTTCAAAGCGAGCGTGGAGGCCATATTGCACGACCCTTAGAAAAGAACCTCTCGACGGCGAAGGCCCGCTATTCTCTAGACGAGAGCATGATGGTAACTGATTAGAAGAAGAAACAAACTTGGGGACTTTCTCCTTTAGTAGGACCACATATCACCCCTCTACCTACCGATCTCACGGCTTGGAAGTTTTTTCAAATAAGTAAGTTTCTCTGGCGTGCCCCGTATAACCTAAGAAATATTGTTTCGATTAGATTTCAAGTAACTTTGTTCTTTTTGTACAATTTCGACTTCATATTTGTGCAATTTTAATGTGCTATGCTCTGATATAGAACCAAAATTGTGAGAATCAAGTATTCTTATATATTTAATGGTACTCATTTCCGAATTTTTTGAATATAAAATTACATTTCCTTCGCTAAAAATGTAGTAATAAAATATTGAAAGTACTTTAAAGTGTAACTGTTAAAATCACGAATAGAATCCTTTCTTTTAAAGAAAACTTCAAATGAAGTCAGCGTTGTACAGGGAATGCCCAATAGGTTGAAAAATGGAACTTCAACCCTGGGATTTCTCAATTTATACAAATCCAACTCCAATCTGACTGCAACAGATCCTCAAAAATGGAATTTATTTCCAATCCCATTCCCGAGGGTAAGTTGGCAGGAAAAAGTTCTCAACTTCGAGTAATCACTTCAAACTCTACAAAAAGGGCAGAAAAAACTGCGGAAACAGGAGGACAATAAACGGAAACAGACAAGCTGAGTCCCTCAAAAAGTAAAAGATATGCCCTCCAGTTTTCCAGTCGCCTCTCGAAAGTTCTATTTGCCGATCCAGTTATTCAAAATCCCGAGCGATCTGGCCCGAATTTATTTCATCAGATACTCTCCTCAATGGTACCAGTGTCCGCAGTCGTAGAGTGCTGAAATATAATAGAGACTTCTGCCAAAGATTTTCTGACTTGGAATTAGATTCTAGCGGTATTAGTTTTTTAAAATAAATAAATGTAAATGTCATTTATTTGCAAATTTATCAAAAGCAGGGTGACAAATTTGATTTTGAATCATATTTTATATATTTTTACCAAAATGAATAGCAGATTAATGAGAATATTTGAAACTGGATTTATTAATTCTTAAATTCATCTAAATTTCCTTAAAAATATTTTTCGCTCATTTATTTCAATTTTTCATTTTTATCTTCGAAAATTCAATAAAGAAACTCTTTTAAAAGATAATAGATATAACATTTTTTAATCATTTAATTACTTTTTTAAATTGTTTTAAAGGATTATGACATTCATTTTAACAATTCCTACTTTATTCCAACATTTCTACTTTCTACATATTCTAATATCTTCAGCATTTTATCCACTTCTATAATAGTAAAAACACTGTTTAATGATTATGAAATATTTTATGATAATTTGTCAGTGTTTTACTTAATAAATTCTATACTTTTTGAATTTTTATAATATATAATATTTGAATCTTTTATATAATATATATTCTTTAGTCAACAACATTTTGAAGATAAGCACTCTCTAGCTGCCAAAAATAATTGAACCTGAGAAGCTGGAAATATTAACATTTTCGATCATTTCAATATTCATCTACAATAGAAGCATCAATCAATAGAGGGCATTTTCTCTAGGCGATCGTTGAATCAAATGATAAAATTCAGATCTACAGAACTCAATCGGTTTTGGATCAAAATAGATTGATTTTTTTTGCTTAAAACGTTAATGTATTAAAACTATTTAGAAAATATGCAAATAGAATCAGGAAATCTAAAAATTATATGATACTTCTCATAGACAAGCCTGCCGATGAAATCAGCAACTTATGGCTACCTTGTGCAGCAACTTCTGAGGTCCTTGAACAACAATGAACGTAATTTTGACTTTTCGCTCATATGAACAAGACATTTAGATAGTCACTAGTGCCACATCTTTCCACATCTTACAAAGACAACATATGGTAAAGAACAACCATTCCTCAATCAGGGCGCTCAGATCACGAGGATGACGCCTAACTCCTATACAAGGACGCCAGCAGAAATCAAATAATAATTTGATGCAATAATTTTAGTGACAATCACAACATAAAATATACATTTTTAGGTTATTTGTGGCGTTTTTCCATTTGTATATTTAATGATTAAAAAATTACTATTGGACCTGGATTTAATATTCGATTAACTAATTTTGGGTTGAAGAGTTGTCAAAGAAATTATGTCCCTCATTAAAATACAAACTCAAATGAACCTTAAACGCAGATCTTAATCAAGAATCTTAAGTGTAGTCCCCAGTTATTATTGCTAACAATTCAGAGCCATGATCATTGGGTTTAAATATAATACCTCTAAGAATAGCAAAGTAAGCTGTCAAAAAGTGAGCTCCCCCTTTCAAAAGTATATTTAGAACTTATACTAGTGAATTCTTTGGACGAGAGATAAAGTTACAATTACTAGATCCTGAGACGCGTGGGAGGCCCACGCAACTCAGAAGATAAAATGTTTTGAAATATATTTCAAGGTTATATTTAAGTAGGTGGAAAATAATTTCAATAGCAGGAGTGAGCTGGAATTATTAGGGATTTTAAATGTTAAGGTTAATTTGTTTAATCGGCTATTATTAATAATATTGTATTTGAAATATAAATAATTGCAGGTTAATATTAATATCATAAGCGTCCAATTAATCATATTGACTTAAATATAAACATGTCACTATCGGTTCTGTACTTTGTCCTTTTCATTTATAAAGCATACAAAGAGAAAATACTGTTGCCTTTGAATAATTTGAACTCCAGATTTGGATGAATCTCTTCTTTCAAACCACACTGGGTCAGAAAAAATATATTTTTAGAATTCTCTCAGTTTGTCTGTCTTTTCGAAACTCACGTCTCTCTAAATGTATGCTAGATGAATTCGGGTTGGTATACGGTCATTACATCAAATTTGTAGATTTTTATCAAATTTTTAATGGAATTTATTAAGAAGAAAATTCTTGACAAGTTGTTTGAATGTAAGTTAGCATGACACTTTCGAAATAAAGATAACTAAATGGATAAAATTTGTTTATTGTTTGACATAGGATTCTAAATTACTTCGCACTTCTGCGCATGCGTTAGATTAGGTTTATTCGGTAATAAGTGTGATAACAAAGATAAATGAATGATATATTTAAATTTTGCAATAAAATAACGCAGATTAATCGTGAGTTGAGTTAAAATAATACGGTCTCAGAATACTGAAACTAACAATAGATATGCCGTCAAGAAGTTGACCGTTTCTAGGTCTTTACTTTAACAAACAGTTAAACTCGACGATTAGAAAATGGGATCTCTTAAAGGTATGGAATTTGGCATTCAATTTTGTGACTGCAATTGCAATAATGTACCAGATTTTAATTTCAATTAATTGCGTCGTCGAATTTTCATCGAATAATCTTCAAAGATCGTACGTACCTTAATAAGCTGTTTTATAACTGCTGTTCACCAATAACACCAACTTAATAATGCATAAATTCATTGTGAGAATGCATCGGGGAAGGCTCTCTATCTTTATTCAATGTATATTCCACGGATGACTGACTTCTAGATTGACAGCTTATTGTTCAAAATTGCTTAAATGCCTATCTTAAGATTTATTTGAAAAAACTTGTCGATTTTACCAAATAAATTCAATACTTTTATCCCCATACTAATTTCAATCATTATTAATTGAATACAAGCAGATATTATAACAGAGAATGTGTTGTTTCTTATTTCAGCACTTAGAAAGTTAGCGTCATTGAAGGCATTTTAATGATCATTGCACATTTATATTTGTCTTTTGACCACAATCCTTTTTAATTTTTCATAAATTTGATTGTTATGAAAAATTAAATGCTTGAAGTATATTTATTTACGAATTTATGTTTGATTACTTTTGTCAAGGCGATTTACGATAAATAAAATGAAAAAAAGTTCAGCATACGATAATTATATAATATTCACCGAATATTACTAGGCGTAGTTTGAATAATACTTTTCTAATGCAGGATTGGGAATTTAAGTTATTTACTACTTGGTGTAACATTGTTTTAATTCAAATTTCCTGACTAATGTGGTACAGTAAAAGTAAAAACAAAAACTTTCACAACACTGCGATTTTTTGGTATCTTTCAACATCTATATTTTAATGCTTCCCAGTTTTTTAGAAATAAATGAAAAACTTTCACAGATGTTGCATGAAATGTGCATTTTTTCCTTGTATTTCCTTACTACAATGCGTAAATATCAAGGCAGCTTTATTTATTTAGAATGTTTCATTACTTAAATTTAAACATAAGTATGATTTACTCTTTTAGAAAACTTTAAAAAATCAATCACTTTAAAAAATATTAACATTGTATTTGCTGCAAGGATTTATTTCTAAATTAGATTAGTAACCATAAGCTATTTGGAATATATAGAGCTAATAAATTAATAATTTTTAAAAGGAAAAAACGCACATTAATTAATTTTGTTTTGCATAATAACCTTACGTTTCAAGAATCAACTCATTTAATAAATATTTGTAACAAGATTTTAGAAGATATTTTAACTGTTCCTATACGAAGTCAGACAAACGAGTTTTTATTTATGTTTACCGGTGAAACAAATTCCAATATTCAAAGTCTCGAATACGTTTATTTAATTTTGCCACAAATTTAAGTAGCATTGTAGCATTTAGAGAGTAATTTATTTTTAAAAGCGAATTAATAATTGAATAGGGAGATATAATAATAGTTTATTGATGTTTTAATGAGTACTAATGTTACAATAATAGAGCATCCATAAATATTGTAACTTAAAAATACAACAGAATTTACCTACTTATTTGAATAAATAAAAACAAAATTATTGTGTCCCTTTTTGACCCTTGTAGCAAAAAACCCAAAATGACCAACCAACCGACCAAAGCTATAGTTTATTTTAAAATGCATTTACTATTTCAAATCATGAGCAGTTCATTCGAAAGTAAAAGTGATTAATCGAAACATTTTAAATGAGGAAATTGACGATATTCAAACTAAATCTTAACTAAAAGAGATTTGATTTCAAATTAGTCTAATTATAAAATTTGCTTCATGCGACAATTACTTGCATTAAGTTTACGAAATCAAATAACTCATTAAATAGCTCTCATAGATATTATAAATTTTTAAGAAACTCATTAACGCATGAAAACTATATTTTTTCGTTACTAATGATGCATTATAAATTATTGTAATTCCATATTAGAAAATTTTATTTTAATTTATGATGCTTTCTTCAAACCTGGAGTGCTATGTAAAATTAATTAATTCATTATATAAATATTCATTCACTCAATAAACAAGGCCATAAAAGGCCTTGTTTATTGAGTGAATGAATATTTTAACTTTTTATATAAATCAATATTTAACAAACAAATTATAGTCTTATGAATAACTTTTTTTCATGTTACATTCTTATTTGATCAGCAAATAAAATAAAGATATTAAATTCTGTTCTCTGGCTAATTATTTTTTAAAACAATTCTTATGAATCCTAAATTATATTTTGATACGAATATATTTCTTATATTTGCTAAGAACAACTCCACCGTAAATTTTTAAAGTGCATCAAAAATTATGCATGCTAATTGAAAAGTTTTCTTCGATGATAAAATCAGAGCTTCATTATTTTATTTGCTTCATCAACGTAGTTTAATACAAAATATTAAACAATAAAGATGATTAAACGTTTGAGTTACCTTATGGAATTATTTTATTTAAATAATAAATTCAGCAGATAAAGATTATCAGAGAAGTATAGCGTTTTTGTTAGCTTAATTGAATATGAGGTAGAATTATGATAACACCGGAATATACGCCTGAATTAAGTTATAAGGATTTTGAAAGCGACAATACTTTAACACCTAAAAATTAAAATCACATGTGCAAGTTCTTAAGAAATTAATAACACACCCAAAATTATTATAAAGTAATGCATTAAAATTTCTGAATTGATGATTCGTTTATGATTCTTTTATTTCTTGGTCAAATTCTGAAATTATTCATTATTTGAATTATAACATGTATTGAACGGTTATTTCAGACAAAATATCCCAAATCATTTGTATTTTTAAAGGAAAGTCAAAATGACTATTTCTTGCAGTGATTATTCTTTCATTAATTGGCCCTTTGATGAGTGTAATACTTTGAACTTTCATAAATTGCAAATGTCCAACAATATTTGCAACTGTTAGTCTGTATTTATACAATAATCCACAAATCCGAAATTAGTAAATATTCATCATATGTATGATGCACTAGTTTCTTAGTACTTTACACTAAAACGAGTCAAATTACATTAATTAAAAAGCGATTCCTTGATTTCATGTAAAGTTAATTTTTTACATGACATCACTGAATGTATGGAAGAAAATAAAAATTATATTTCAAATAAATTTTTTTAATGTATATTGTAGAAAAAATACAAATATCCTTTACCGCAGTATTTATAAAAATTCTAAAATTGTCCTTATCTGACCAATTTAGTCTGTCTTATAAGGTATGATGCGGCTTGGTGATAAGGTATCGGCTTCCAAACCACCGAATTTCAGGTTCACGACCCAACCCAATTACACCGAAGAAGCGTCGTATAAGCGGCCAGGTGCTCGTTAATTCCGCCCGGGACAAACGCCTCCAACTTTTGTATTGTAGGAAGAGAGACCAGTTCAAATATAGTCCTAATCATCTGATTGCGGTTCAATTGTACGACGTCCGTCCTAACATAGTCCTAGTGTTCCTTTAAAATGGGACATTAATGTAATTAATCTAAACTCAATCTGTCTTACAGTTCAAGGTAAATTAAAAATAAAATTGGACATCATAATTTTAAAAACTATATTAAAATCATATCAATAAATATTTCGAGCAATTATAGCAATCAAATACACTATCTTATCATTAATTTAAACATTTCAAATTATTTATCTCTAATTTTTTTAAGTGGAATAGCAAAGACTCATGAAGGTTAATCCAATTTGCTCAAGGAATTAGGTGAATGGATTTTCGTTGGAGAATAACATTTTACATCAAAATCTTTTGATATACAGCATCATTTTAGTAATAAATTTTCTAAATTTAAATAAAATACATTATATACCTTTATTATATGATGTCTGAATCTTATTCGTTTTCCAAATAGTGCAGAAAAAATTTGAAAATGGACGTGAGAAATTGCGAATAACAATCTACATTTAACAGATTAACATGTAACAGAATAACAATCTCTATTAACAGAACTTACCATCATTTAAAAATACAAATACAGAAATATTTTAAAGTACATTTTTTTCAAAATGTATTCGCACATATATGAATTGATTTCACTGCTTCAAGCGGCCAATATTTCGAAGAATCTCACAATGGCTTTGTATCCCTTAATCAAGTACTGACGAAGGCTAAAGAAATGTGCTCGATCCTAACAATCAAATGCCTGATTTTAAGCAAACTCTTTTCTCAAGGCACATCAGGGCTCTAAATCATTTCATGGTTTCTAGTGGACTACCATCTTTCATTTTCCCGCATGACTGAAATATCTGTTTAACAATACCTGATAGTTTTCAATTTTATAACTTTCAACCTGTCCTATGGAATCTTCCGCGACATTAAGTGATGCCTGTAGGTAATTACTCCATCCAACCGCTAGAAGAATAAACAGCATGAATATGTAAGCCTGACGTACCTGGTCTTAGACTCTTTAAACAGCTTTGGAGAACTTAGGGAGGTGATGCTATGGAAGGGGGGGGGGAATCTTTCACAACACACTCCAACGCACTCAATGTATTCTTCTTTTCCATTTCTGACATTCCTCAAATGAGCTTTTAATTGGTAGTTTATTATAAAGACTTTAGAATGAATGATGGCTGGGGGTCAACTAATTTATAAAGGGATTCTGTTGGAATAAACGAGGGGAGGGGGGGTACACAAATAAGACATAACACAATTGCAGATCAATAATTTTTTCTTACTCTTAGTGTTATGCATATTTCCAATGTAATAAATTTCATGGCTTCAAACCACCGTATATTAAGAGTTAATGCAATTTAAGAAAAATTCTGTGTCGTTTGTTAATAAATGTCTCTCAATAGTTGTCAGCTCAGTGAGATATATGTATAAAGAAAAGTATTACAATTACTAGCCGTGAACTTTTAAGATACTTAAGAAATTTGAAAAAGAGTAAATAAATTCTACTAAAAATGAAGTATTTTAAATTAATTCGTATTTAAAACATAGTCGAGCGATGAAAGTTTACAGAAAGATTATATACAAAAAATCCTTTAAGTAGTAAAAAAAGGCCTTAAAAGATTTCAAAAAAATTATGTAAGATTATTAATTCCTGCTAATTTTCAGTGTTGAAAAGACATCACAAAGAAAAAAGGGGAAGTAATATTTAAATTTTATTTAATATTTATACTTCTTAAATCAACTAGATTGTAAAATAAGATAATATAAATAAATAATAATTATATGTTTGTGAGCGTACAAAATTGTCGTTAACGATTTTCTATTCAAAATATGTAAGTCTTTTGAAATGACATTGACTGCAAACATAATTAAATGATGCCCTACTAAAGTCTAAGGTCTATTATTTATTCAAAAATTTCTGGCATTTGCGCAAAAAGTTGAGTTTTGTTTTATAGAATTGTTTAGAGATACCACGTTTACAGCGAACTCATTATATTGAAATATTCAATCAACACAAAAAGCATTTAAAATGCACTCTCTTATCCATTAAAAACATTAAGATTCTGGAAAGTTCTGCTAAGAAAGAGTATTTATCTGGAAAAGCTTTTCCTCACAGACACCTTATATGTGTCATTTTAAATAAAACCTAGAAACTCCTTAACATTATTCAAATATTACAAATCAGGAAAAAAGTATGAATTGAGTTTCTTTTTTTTTTTTTTTTTTTTTAGCTTTAACCATTTCAATAAAAGTCCAGTATAACTGTGCCAAAGTTTCAAATTAAAGATTATTTTGGATTATTAAGAAAGATTATTAAGACTATCATACTATAAGATTGGAAACGATTGTTTTATACTTTTGAATAATGTTCAATTGAATAGAGTAAAAACCTCTACAAACTACAATACTGCTCTCTGTCGATGCAACGACATCATTTGTTTATGAAATTAAATATTTTTGCATAGAATCTTTATAATCACCTTATCTGACTGTGTGAACCATCTTACTTAACTTTTTTTTTGTAAATCTAAAAATCAATCAAATTTTATAAGAGCTAGTGCTTATTGATCCTTAAAAATTTATACGTTAGTACTTATTTAACACATAATTGTAAACTATTATATATTTCATTATTATATATAATATTATATACTTTATTATTATATATACTATTATATATTTTATTATTATATGTTTGAATTTTTTGTTTGTCAGTTTTAGAATTCGATGTGCCTCTTTTTAATAATTTACGAGAAACGTCCATTCTTTACCACCAATATCCAGACCTCAACTACCAGGTAAAAGAAAACTTCGGACAATAAATTTGAAACCTTATTGAAGTGATTAGAACAATACAATTTATCCATCTTTCTCCCCAATTTATACTTTCCGGACACTAATCTATGCCAAGACTTTTAAGATAATATTTTTCTAAAACAAACACAAAACTGAGGCAAAAAGTAGAGAAGCTAGCAGTAGAATTTTATGGACTTTTGAGATATCATTTAAAATGACATAAATACGGTATCTCGGAAGAAAACCCTTGGTTTAAATGTTTTTCCGAAGAAAAAGGCTACTGAACCATAAAAATAAATGTCTCTTTGAAAATATTATAACTGAATTATCTGAAATAAACACAGTAGGAATGGGTACATAGAGAATCAGTTTAAGCATTTCAGAAAATTTTCAGAAAACCCCAAGATTCCATTTAAATATTTCAAATATCACTATTTCCAGTTTCACTTTAATTGGTTTGTGAGTTATTGGAGCTGTGTATCCTTAGTTATGTCTTATATATATTTAAAATAAAGAGTGCTTAAGAATCAACATGGTTTCAGGCTATATTTTTGGGATAGTTAAAAAAATGCGGATTTTTTTTACAGAAATGCTTCTGTACTGTTATTTTCGTACCTTAAAATATATTGCTTTGCTGCATTATTTTAAAAAGCTTAATACATAACTTTATATTCTATGTTAAATGCATGCTATGCAGTTGAACATTTTTAATTGGTTAATTTTTTATAACTTTCTATTCCTTCCTAATACCATCAACAGAATGTGAGTTTGAAAAAAAAACAAATTAACTGATCACAGATAAATACAATGACTTTGTGCATAACGACAAATTCTTTTCAATAATAATACATAATTTAACTGCTGTTAGAACATTTACATTATCAAAATTCTTAATATAACATTTTTTAGAAGTGAGTTATCCAGAAGCTTCTTAAGAGTAAATGATTTATAAAACGTATACATTTTCTCCAGCCCTATTGTTGCACGAATAACAATATTTTACATTCAAAAAACAAATTTTATAAACTTAATATAGCGGAAATGGTATAATCTATATAAATGAAAGTGAATTTTTGTCTGTATGCTTCTTATGCCTTCCTAAACAATTCATCGAATTTCAATGAAACTTATTGTTTACATCTGTGGATGGTAATAATGTTATTACATTTTTTTAAATGAATCTCACCTGCATCTATTTACCAATGATTATTCTCCAAATAACTTGCCGAGGAGACAACAGATTCTGTAGAAATGCTAAATCCAAGTTAAAGGTTTATATTTTATAGCTATAGTACTCAAATGTTATGCAAGTCATTCTTAAATATAACAACTTTATTACAGATTATGCGAGAAAATGTAGGGGAGACTTATCCTGGGGCCTTTATGTTTTAATTAAGTTTTAGCCTTTAACTAGTGCAGTAACTACCAAAAATATTGCAGTACAAATAATTTTGCGCCATTTTATTTTCAAAAATTATCTTTTGAACTATATTATCGGAATATTGTCGGTATAAATATATTTTCTATGTTTAATCAATTTTAAAAGAAAATATTTTATTACATTTTCCAAAATTAAATTTGAGAATCCTGAAAGAATATTAAACTATTTACAAAATACAATAGATAGTTTCTTTCATTAACATTCTGAAAAAACACCAAACTTTACAATTCTAAAAGAATACACAAATCTGATGCATAAAAATGATATTTTTTTGTTTTTATTTTATATACTGTCGTACTTTTCATCCTATTTTAATAACATATTGCCAAATTACTGATTCATTGCATTTGATATTATTTTTTTCAACGGCAGCCGGTTACCAGCAAGTAGGTTATTAAATTTGTGTTTTAAAAGTTGCTTAATCATAATAAATACTGCTTTGTCTGAACAGAAAGAAATCTAAAGATGCTTCAATTAGTCAAAATTTGTTAAGATACATAAATATTATCTCGAAAGCAGAAGTCCCCAAACGCATGTATCACTTCAGAATAAATTGAAATTCGTGGAATTGTATGGATTCTCTGCTGTAAATACTATTTAAAGCATTATCCGAATATTTTAATTGTTTGCCTACTTAGCTCGTAAGCAGAAGAATATCGAACACTAAACCTCTCACATTAAGCGAAACGATAATCGATAATTTTTGTCCATTTCTGGGACGAAATTCTCCCTTAACGAGCATCTCGAGACCTAACTATCTTACCTCGAAAACTTCCAGAAAACAGCACTTAAACGCTCATGACTTTCAAATCATCACGAGATTCGATTTTCCAATCACAGCCAAGGCCTTCGGTTTCCGTAATTAGTTGAACGTCTCTTAAGAGTAACGTCTTCCGAATTCCAAACCTGATCTCTTTTAATGAGCAGCAATAAATAAGATCTGCTGAGGTGTCTCGTATAGAATCTTTTAATTTTTAATGCTCGTTTTGGTAGTTTTAAGTTCTAATGCCAAATGTAGTATCTAAATTTG
>JAPMOQ010051006.1:307357-326464 GCA_026543055.1 Argiope trifasciata
TATATATATAATTTTAACATACAATATATACGACACAACTTTAATTGTGTAATAATCATCAAAAACATAGCTGCAGGAGTCTTATGTCTATTACAAATAATGATATTTCCGATCATCCTTTAACGTGTACAAAAAAAAAAGAAATATACTAACATACTTGCAATCTTTATTTACTTATTTCATAATGTTAGAAAGGCATCCAGAAGACATTGTTAAATTTTAATCAGCTTCGTTATGTAATATTTCATATTAAATTGCATTTGGAGGAGCATAAAAAATAATGAATATTTGATTTCTCAATTGAAGAATTTCCGTTTTTTAAAAGAAATATTGGTTCTTTTTCTAGTGTTTCAGGTAAGACAGTTTTAGTTAAAGTTTGGAATTTTATAATGAGTAACTAGATCTCAAATACCTGCAGGAAATCGGGAGTCACATTGGATACCTGCAGGAAATCCAATTAAAGTAGATAATTTGAGATGAATCTTTTTTCAAATTTCTGGCTGAATCCTTTAAAGAAAGCTGAAAACATTTGATATTTTCAAACGTTATTTAAGAAAAAGTAGATATTTGTTTTTATTAATTGTATCAAAAAATTTAAAGGTCAGCTGAACCTTTAACTTGGAATTGCAAAATTAGAAATTGTTTTTAGTTGGTTTATCTGCTTTGTAATGAATTGATAAATGCACAAATAATGAGAACTATGGCTACATTCATAAATAAAAAAGCAATTCATGTTGTCACGATATACATAAAGGTAGTTATTAAAGAAATGGAAACTGTTATTATGAAACTCCTTTAAAACTTTTATTCATAAATAGGAGAAAAAAATTGAATAAAATGAAAAAAAAAACTAATATCACTGAAAAAACATTTTTATTTTTTATTTTAAGATGTTACCAATACAACTATAATTTGCATAAATCTAAGCTGAAGTTATTAAAGAAGAAACATAAATCATTTAATAATTTATTATTATTAAAAGTTTGCAAATATTATTATTTAAAGTGCAATCACTACTTAAGAGTTCTTTATATGATATTTTTTATAGTCAAATGTCAAAGCTTTATAGTCAAAGGCCTTGAAAGTATATAGAAAAACAATCAAATATTTTATGGAAATTATCCATTTGTAACCATTTTCACAAATATTTTTCTTGCAACTATCTAAATTATGTTGAAAAAAAAATGGAAAGAATGTTGTCAATGAATTATTTTATTTTTCTTATAATTACTTTATTATATAGAAATGTTGATTTAAATAATTAATAATGAAATGATTAACAAATAACAATAAGTTTAAAATTTTATCCAATCAGCCGACTCAACTCAACTCAACCATGTTAAATGTGGGTTCTATAGACTTTTAAAGCCACAAGAATAAAGAAAAGACATCACATCACAATAGTTTTTCAACGCGAATGATTCACTACTATCTACGGTACAATCATTTCTTGAAAAGAAAAATGTATCTGACTTTAGAATAGTAAATTCTTATGGAAAGCATACTCCTAGAGGTCATTACTTTAAATACAAGTATAACAGGGAAATGGTAGCCATTGCAATGTGTAAAAATCTTCAAAAGACTTTTTTTATTAAAAGATAATCATTCATTTCTTGTTCTGTTCTAATCTTTCAAAAGATCTATTAACTGAATTTTGCAAAATTTATCAAAGTTATAACACATCTGTAAATATTTAATAAAATTGAATTAATTTAGGACATACCCGTTATACATTTTTCAAAGTGTAAATAGAATTGGAATTATAATAATCCCAATAAATATATTATTTTCATAATACCACATCATTAGAAGGTTAAAATAAATCTTCAAAAATCCCGAATCTACTATTTTTAAAATTCCACAAACAATCTATTACTTATTTCGTATGAAATTTACAAATACTTTATTTAATGAATCCCTTAGTAGATAGATACCATTACGATACATGAATTCTTCTCTATATAAGACAAATAATACAATTTATTTCCCTTTAAACTTTTCATGCTATTTCTAACAAACTGTAAAAAAACAACATACATGAAACTTAAAACGAACAAAGCATCTTCATTAAGATGAAAGATTTTTTTTTTTTTTTTTTGAAAAAATATCTACATCGTATTCAATAAAAACACATGGGAAAGCACGTATCTCTCATGCATCATCAAAGAAATATTCCCTTTTTTATTTCCGACTTTGAACTGAGAAAAATTAAAATACAGAAGTTGAAAGGAAATAAATTGATGCAGCATTTTATAAAATGTGCATACATTTTTAACGCATCGCTAGATCGCCATGATATAGAAATGTGAAATTAAAAAAAATCCACTCCAAAGGGAAGGAGAACGTACAGTTCAGGAACACAAAAAGTATTAGCCAAATTAAGCGTAAACCTGTTTGGCTGATGTTTTCTCATTCTCTGTTGCTTGGAATCTTTTTTTCTGCATGCCGTTGCTTCGCCTCGCTCCATTTGGTAACCAGATACGGATCTTTTGCACGTTTTTCTTTTATAGCCCAGGATTTCAAAGGATTTCTGGGGCGAAACGCTAATGTTTCTAAGAACCATGGTGGAAGTAGAGTATGAAGTTTTCTTTGCTGATGAATCTGCATAAAACCGCGGCACTCTTATTGAAAAAAAAGATTCAAATACAAATAAAATTATTAGACTTACATTTCATAAACATTAGCTTGATTCAATTAGTAAATATTCAAAGTCATTTTGGGTATATAAAAGATAAAGCATATCTTCATTGTAAACTTTGCGTCTCTTCATTGTAAAAAAATATCTTCGCTATCTCTTCATTGTCTCTTAATTTTTTTGAAAAAGTTTTTCTTGCATTTAACCTTGCTGTTTTGCGTGTGGAATTAAATTAAGAAGATTTTGATAGTGTAAATCTGATACTTTTGTTAGTAAAGTTTTTGAAATTCTTATATTGATCTTAAATTTCCATACTTTTTCTTTATTGATTAAGAATAATAAATGAATAATGATGATGAGAATGATGACTGAATAATGAATGATGATGCTAATGTTGACTGAACAATGAATGGTGATGAGAATGATGAATGAACAATTGCTTTATAAATTGAGCAAAATATTTTACAGACAAATACAATAAATACCTATAGTACTAACATTCTACTTTTCATTATATCGCTCAGTGAAAATAAAATTATTTAAAGAGAGTTCAAGTTTTTAAAACTATTATAAAAATTAACTTGATTCAATTAAAATAGTTAAAATAATTTATATTAAGTAAAAGAAGTAATCTCTTTTCTTGTCCTTCATTTTGCTCTTTTTCTTGTAAATTAAAGTAAGTTGATATTGATAGTGAGCATTTAGTAATTTTGCAATCTTAAGTAAAGTTTCTGAAATTGTTTATATGACGTTAAATTCCCATAAATTTTTCTTATTAATTGAGCCTAATGTATAAATAATGAATAATGAAGAATAATGATGTAAATTGATTCAAATAAAATAGATTAGAGCAATTTATCTTTTTTCCCTCTACATTTAACCTTGCTCTTTTGCTTGTTAAAATTAAGATATGTAGATAAGAATTGTATACATCTAGTAATATTGCAATGGTAAATAAAGTTTTTGAAATTCTTTACATGACATTTAAATTTCCATGAAATTTCTTTATTTATTGAGGATGATGAATGAATAATGAATACCGAAGTGAATAATGATAGAATAATTTCTTTATTTATTGAGTTTAATGATTTACTGACAACGATAACAAAAATACGATATTCTACATTGAACTATATCATTCAATGAAAATAATTATTGAATGACGAATATTCCTATAACGATTAACTTGATTCAATTAAAATAGTTCAGGAAAATTTATATTAAAATAAAATTTTTAAAAAAACCTTTTTTTTTTGTAATAAGCCTTGAGCTTTTGCTTGTAAAATTAAAATAATTATAGAGACATTGTAAATTTATTCATTTTCTGGCATTTAATTTTCCAAAAATATTCATTTTAAATTGAGAATAATAAGTGAATAATGCATAATGATGAAAATAATGTGTCATTAATGAATGAGGAGTGAATAATGATGAATGAATTATTTATTTATTTATTGAGCTTAATAATTTACTGCCAAATATAATAAATACATACACCATTAATATTCTACTTTTAACTGTACCGTTTAGTAAGATTATTGAGTGAGGGCTTAATTTTTTAAAATTCTCATGAAGATTAATTTGATTCAATTAAAATAGTTGGAAAGTCAATAATTTATATTCAATAAAATAAGATAGTTTTTATTTAAAATTTGTTTCTTATTGTGCATTTGCTGGCAAAATTAAAATAAATAGATATCGATTGTGTAAATATAGCAAATTTGAAGTTGTATTAAGTTTTTAATATTCTTTAATCTTCTTATTTCAATAACATTTCTTTATTAATTGAGAATGATGTATGGATAATAAATTATGAATTAATAATTTATTTATTAACTGAACTTAATGATTTGATGATAAATAGGATTAATAAATATAGTATTAATATTCTGATTTAACATTATTGTTTAATGAAAATAAAATTATTTAATTTGGATTAATTGTTTAAAAATTTTCATAAAAATTAACTTAAGTTTTTGAAGTTTGAATTTCATGCTTTTAAAATATTTTATATGACTTTTAAGTTCCTATTTTATTTGCAATTGAGAATCTTAGCTTAATTATTTACTAGCAATACTATAAATAAATTAAGTACTAATATTTTAGCTTTAACTACATTGTACAGTGAAATAAAGCTATGTAACATGAAAACACTTTTTCTTTTAAATAGATAAAAAAGTAAAATAAATTCTTGCTAATATTTATAACAAATTACGTGTTAAATATAGTTTTTTATTTCTATTTTTTAAATTATGTAATCACAACTTTACACATTAAAAAATCACAATTATTATTAAACTTTAAAAAATTCTATTATAATTATCCACATAAAAATTAATTAAAACATTAAATTAAAAATTAATTAAACACCACATAAAAATTAATTAAACTAAAAACATTGCATAAAAAAACTGTATTATAATTCTGCAGATAAAAATTAATTCCATAAACATTCAATGGAAAATAATGCAACTCATCTAGCCATTTTCTAAGTAACAGACAGAATTACCAATCGCATTTCAACAGGCAGAGATCCCAAGCATAAGAAAGAAAGGTTGAATTGATCAGAAAAACGTCTTGTGAATGGGTACGTGAGATTTTGAATAACTGGACTGGCAAACGGAACTTCCGAAAGGTGACTGGAAAGCAAAAGGACAAATTATTTACTTTCTGTTGAGAGAACGACCTTCTTTATGTTCTTTATTCTTTCCTTTCCCTTTGTAGTGAATTCTTTCTTCGTGCATTTTTAGGTGATTATTACGTGTACCAAGCCTTTTCTTGACATCACACTGGCGGGAATGAGATTGAAGGAAAATTGCGTGAGTGGCGGTAGTAAGTAGAGTTGAATTAAATGTGTATGGTTCGTGAAATTTATGGCTGAAACTTTTCCATAGGCACATCACTGGGTCCTGGAGAAGTAGATAAAGATTTCAATCATGTTTTCAGTTAATAAAGTTCTTAATGTTCTAAGTTAATAAATCTCAATTAATACTGATCAGAAACATTAAATTAGTTGCAAGCAATAGAAGGGGGTCAACATATTGTGTTTAGATGAGAACATTGATATTAATTATATACATCCTCAAAAATAGTTTTTTAGTCTAGTTATGCAGCACTTATAGTACAGTTTCCTAGTAATATAATTCTATTTCTATTTTCATGGTTTTAATTCCTCATTTTGTCTTGTCATATTTTTTATAATATTTTGTCATTTGTGAATTTAAAATTGATTGATATTAAGCACTGAATTCTTTTTTTAGAATTATTAAATGGAATGCGTAAGAGCGTTTTAACTACCGAATAATTTATTTACAACGTAAATGTTTTTAAGCTTTAACTCACTACATATTTCCTATATACCTTTATACAATGATATATTTCTATTATTCCATATTCTAAACACATATTTTTATATTATTCTTTATAATATCAAACATTGATACCTTATTTTCGAATTCTTAAATAGAATATATTAAAACGCTTTAATATTCTAATGTATTTAGTTAAATCGTACCTTCGAATTAAATACGCATTTTTATATTATTAGTTTTTAAGGTTCAATATTATGAAAAGAGAAAAAATAAATCATTATTTTGTTTTAAAAAATAAATCGTCGTGTAATCATCGATGCAAAGAAATATGGACATGCTTGCATCTGTAATCTGTCACAACCACTTCGATTTACAAATCCACATTGAAAGCCGTTAAAATATTGTCCTTCCATTTCATTTTGTGAAAGTACAAAAAAAAAAGGATTAGTTTGACTAAAAATTAAACCATAAATGTATTGAAATGTATCGACATGATAAACTATTAGGAGTAAAGAAAGCTATGTAATAGAGGAACTATAAAAATAGGTATGGAAATTATCTTTAAAATATGAAAGTGAAAAATGGAGAATCCGTTTAACAAAAAATGAATTTTGCTCTAATTTAAAGTTAGTAATATAATATTATCTATTTGACAAATTATGTCTTAAGAGGGGTGAAGAAATCAAATATTTCTTAGTTTTCATTTCAATATAATGTTTTATCTTCCTATTTTAACATGATATTCAGAGAAATATGATTCAATGAAATATGATACTCAATGCCATTAAAGCATTAATAAGATTTTTAAGAAATCTTACATTCTGCTCACTCTTAATTTCTAAGAAGTTTTTTAGCATCAACATTTACAGTCTTCAATTATTTTCCATTTCTAAGCCCATTATTACAATTATTAAAAATTCTAATTTAATTAAAAAGTATTACCTAGAATATCTTATTATATTTTCGCTCTAACTATATAAATAAATTCAAGGAATTCAAAAATTTCCCATTTTCAAAGAATAAATATTCAGTAATTGAATGGTGTCATATTTTTAAGGTTTTAGTGAAGGGCTAATACTGTTCTTTTACCTCTGAAATTAGATTTATATTACATTTTGAAAGTAAAATAATTTTTACCTCAGTCATCGTTAATATCATTTACAGTCATAAAGTTTTGATAAGATCATTATATTATAATCATTCCCATTGTACCAATTAGTCACTTAATGGAATCACAACTTAAAATTTTTTTAATTACATCAAAAAATATGTTAAGTTCGTATATATTAAATATGAGTGAAAGTTGAACAAATTAAACAAAAGTGTTATTTAACGGAACATTTTATAAGAAACAGATTAAATTATACATATTCATTATAGCTTTTTGAGTATTGGATTAAATTACTTTTTGTGTAAAATGACAATATTAATTAAAATTGAAGTAACTGGTGGCGTAATTAATATTTTTTTAAACATATAATCTCTAAGATTTTTTTTTTTTGCAAACTTATGATTGATATATTTTTACGATTTTGAGCAAGCCCTTTTTTAACAATATGATAAAATAAATAACATATTTTCAAGAATCCTCATCTGAATGTTTTTCTCTATTAACAATAAAGATTAATGTATGTGTATGACAGCCCATTTTCATCCCTCTGTGTGCAGGACCTTTATAAGTGATCTATAGGTCAAATTGTTTGACTTATTGTGACCAAATGTGGCAATACATATGCGTTGAAGAATGGAAATGCAAACTTTAAAGTACTTTTTAAAAATTTTATTTTTTTAAAGTCGTTATTTAAAACTAAACGAAATTGTGAAATTTTTCAGTCATATTTTGCAAAAATATAATAAAGCAAAGTTAATTTTTTTTTAAATCTCTAAAATAGATTTGCTTTTCTTATAATTTTTTAAAAATTTGTTTCCCATTTGTAATTGAAATTGCTATCTTAATAATACTCTTGGAATTCATAACAAAAACCCGATACGCTTAAAGAAATAATATAATATATTTATAATTTAAATCATTCCAACATACACATACAACATGAATAATTGCAGTGAACATATTTTCAGTTTAATAAGCGTCTAATAAAAATTAAAAATGTACTAAAAATCATATTTGCAAATCTAAACTAAAGCATTATATTTTCCATGGTTAATAACAAATTAAAATTAATAACAATTTATAATGTGTAGAAATAAATAAAACTATTTTTATCTATGCATAATGTTTGTAAAAATCATAGATTAAACTTTTTTCAATTATAATAATTCCAAATATTTTCTATTTAATCCAATACTAAGAAAGTAGCATTTTGAGAAAATAAAAACTTATATCTTTCTTTCACACTCTTAACAACTATACTTTAAATTTAATTTAAAATGTTTCGGCTTCGCAAATCTATGAGCATTACACATTTATAAAATTAAAGAAATGTTTCATGTTTTAAGGGGATTAAATTGAAATAAAAAGATCCCTTCAAGATAAAATGACCATGTTCCCTGAAATCTGAAAGAAAAATGAAACTATATAAACTTTGTTTTAAGATAGTTTTAACAAAACAGAACGCTAGAATGGAATTTAAAATAAAGACATACTGAAATGCGTTCATGTATTGAACTATATATTTAAGAAGGTTTGAATACAAAAAATAATAAGAAAATATCTATTCTGAAAATGAGAACAAGGTTTTGATCTGATGTAAAATAAAAACTAGAAACTTTATGACGGAACCTCTGCTAAGTACTCATGTTATCTTTATTTGCATAGTTATCCGCACTGATGTACGAATATCTTTTAGAGTAGCATTAAATCGAGAACCAGAGAAGCTAACCAAACTCCACACTGTTTTGACTAATAGTAAGTTTCTATTACTATAAATTACTTCTTAAAATAAGAAAGTACTTTCTTCAAAAGTGGTCAGAAATATGCTTACTATTTTTGTAAAAGAAAATCTACTGAAATTATAAGCAGCAACTTTTATTTTATATACTTTTGTTCTTATCTTTATTCTATCTTATTTGCGAAAAAAAAACTGTTCTTAATTTTTCTAGCAGTAAATAGCTCTTATTTGACGTTATTTTACCATTATGAGTAACTTTACTTTAACAATATTTGAATTAAATTATTTATGTTCATTTTATTGAAATAAATAGAAAAGAATTTTAGATGTACCTATTAGCTTACTTTATTTCTTTTTTACTAAATGAAATCGTTAAAATTAATAGAAATTCATATTAGAAAATCAACTACATAAACAAAACAGGATATAAATTCGTCAAAAAAAATTTTTCAGTGAAATTGTAACATAAATAATGCAATTTAAATAGATTTAAATAGAGTTTTGTACATTTTCTAGGCCTTTCTGAACTGATGAAAACTTACCATCCATTTCTATCTCAAATGAACTTAATTAATCGTTAAATATGAAATATTTTAACTGAGAAAATGAAAGTGGTGGCTCAGTATAATCTGAAGAAAGCATTTATCTGTATAATATTAACTTTTAAAATGCTCCTATGGTGGAAATATGGCCATGCAGTCACTTCATATCATTTAAATTGAAATATTAATTTTAGAAGTTGTCTCCTGGTTAGTGAAGTTAATCAGCAGAGTGAAAATTAATGCAGATGTAAACAAACACAGATGATCACAGCATCGTTAAAATTGAGTTAGATGTTCAGTGAAGACGTGAACATCCTTGTTTATCACTCAAAACAAGGATTATTAAGAATGGAATTTAATTTTGCCCAAGAATTGTGACATACCAATTTCTTTGCTACTTACAGAATTGCAATTAATATATCTTCATTTAACTACGATAATGTAAATAAAAAATATATTTACTCCATCATAATTAACACACCAACAAATAAATGTTTACTGCATATTTGAATAGATTTAATTTTGCTTTCATATTTGTGTCCAAAAGGGGTCAGTATGTCTGTTATAAGTATTAATGAATGAAAAGTATTTAAAGCTTGAATAACGACGAATTGGTAAAATGAGTGTTTACAATTAATAAAGTTACGGATTTTTTTTAATTGATTAATTTGAAGTAATGTCTTGAAACTCAGTATAGTGTATATTTTCGAGAGCATAATCTCCATTCTAAATGATTTTGTGATTGTGTTCATTTTTATAAAAACATGTGTATTATTATGAAACATAATTTAAGATGTGTTAACCAAATGACAACATATAGTATGCGCAAGAAATAAAATATTTCTTATTTGTTAGTTACATATCATTCATACCCTCCAAGCAGCGGAAAAGTTTTTTTTGAAAAGCACATCTCCTCCGAGAAGGGCGGAATCGTGTTTTTTCGATCTGTTCAGTTGTTTCCAAGACGGGCACAAACGGTTTTTTCAATTGAACTATCGAAAAGGGCTACGGCGTGTTTTCTGCCTGTGCCGTCCTCCTCCGTTAATGACTTTTTTGGCAGTGATAGATTATTTATGATAAGATAAGAATACCAGGGGGAAGAAACCCCCCTAAAAGCAGATAATCCTAATAATTGAACCCCTTATTGTCAAAATGGTTTAAGTAGGAAGTACTTTATGTGTTTTCGGAAACTTAAAGGAAAAACACTTCTCACTAAATTTTACTTATCAAAATATTCATTTAAGAACTCATTCCTTAACATCTTTCTCGTAAAATGTTGCTATTAAACAAATTTAAAATATGTATGATGCCTTCAAAATAATAACGAAAATAAAAATAATGTATTTTATCCATATATTTAACTTCTTTGCCTCAAAATTCATTACACGAATACGTTTGTAGATTTTATGTTAAGAAATCAAGGTTGTTTGTTAAAATTTGATTTTTGATGTAAGGATGTTTCAATGCTCTTTCTCATTTTTTTTAAAAAATACAACATAAAGTCTTGCAATGAATTTCGTGTTTTATTTAATTTTATTAGCTGTAATATAAATTCATATTAGAGTTTCGAAATTAAAAATTGTAATATATTTATATTACAGACACACTGTTAAATTCATTTTTTGTAAATTTCGTGAAACAAAAATCTCCAAAACATTAACTACACATAAACAGCTGGTCTTAGATTTATAAAAATTTGCTGCATAATTACTACTTGAACAATAGATATTCAATAAGGAAAATCTTTTTCAAAATTGTTAATTTTTAGTTTATTAAATCTTAATCATTTAAAAAGGCTTATTAGTAATTGTTGTGTCACATTAAAATTTAAAAGACCAACTTTCCAAAGACAAAAATTTTGTTTTCAGAACAGTTTTTCTTCATATTTTATAAACAAATCAAAATTAATTTTAGAAATAATTTGTAGCAATTCATTTTTATTGAAATGAAATTGAAATTAATTTTGCTGTTTTTAAATAACGTTCCGTCGTCACTTTCTTAAAGTTGAGAAAAAAATGTCTGCTTTTTTTAAAACAGTAACTCAGTTAAAGATTTTAATAACTTTTTAATGGCTTTATTGATGAAATGAATAAAATCAAGACTAACGGCATCATCAAGACTTTGATGCTGAATGCGTGAGTACTTTAATGAGCACTTTAAAACAGTTAGGAAACAATGTGAAAAATATGACATATGTGATACTTTATATACATTGTAATTAATTCTAATGCCAAATAATAATTTTCTAAAACTATTTAAGAAAATATCTACCATTTCAAATGATGTCATACTAAAAGTTTCAAAATATATGTAAAGATTAAATTTGAAAAGAAAAAAGAATCTTACGTTTTAGCGATTCATTCTGGAGAAGCATGAAGAAATAGAAATTGTGAGCGCAATGGTTATAATCAAATGGACACTTCTTCTTCTTGTATACAACCGACCACCTCGCCACTACTGAACGTAGCAGTATCGACAGGATTTGTTGTATTCGACTGCTGAATAAGCATTGTCCAGCACTTCATTGACCGATCAGTCAAACTATCATTCTTTTCGGGGCAGTAAATGACTGTCTTCCTCCCCATCTGTACTCTCTCAAACAGTTGGAATAAAACTGTCAATCTTTAACATCATATCCTTCAGGTTTTGAGATTACCTGGTACCATCAGTACTGTACTGAAATCATTATTGCCAATCTTCAGGTCCTTCATTATCTCTGATATCTCCATACATTCCATTAAATAGTGGTAAACTGTACCAATTTCCCCACAAGAGCATTTATTTTCTTGCGTTCTTCCAAATCTTTGGAAATATGCAGGAAATCTCCCATGTCCAGATATTATTTGGTTTATAAGTAGATGGTATCTTCTTATTTTAATTTCCGAATTGGGAATAAAGTCGAAAGTGACTTCCTTTTTTGGACATAGACCATCTGTCAACCATTGCAGTTTTATTTCTTCTCTCAATTCCCCTTTTAAAACACCACTTGATTTGGGGACAATAATATCAATCTTTCTTAGTCTCCAAAATCGCATTAGCCTTCCGCCTTTTCATTACCATATATCCCAATATGGACCTTAATCCAATTCAACTCTTGTTGTATCGACTTGTTAATTTTAACACTTTTTATCCCTATTATCTTATTACAATTGTGAGATGATTGTATGGCTTGTAAAACTGACAGGGAATCGGAAAAAATTGAGCCCTTCTGTCCATCCTCCACCCTTTCACTATATTCAATGGCCATTTTTAAAGCTTGCACTTCTGCCTGAAAACTTGCTGCATGATTCGATAATCTCACAAGATTTTTATCTATCTCTTTCCCATAGTAGTACACTACAATTGTAGCTCCTACTTTATTTTCATCTTTTGAACCATATGTAAAAATTTCTATCCCGTCCATTTTGGGGATCTTCATTTGAAAATTATAAATAAACCATCCGGAAGGGTGTTGTTCGAACTTGCGGAAATACATTTCATAATCTTTATTGTTGAAACATTTGTTTCCTATTTTAACTTTATTACTAGAAGTCCTTATTTAAAATTTAACGAATATTTCCGTTGATCTGAGATCCATAGGCAAAATTCCCGTTATCACTTGAAGGGCTTCTGTAGAAATGGTTCTAAATGCCCCAGACATAATGATCATAGGGCGATGTTGGATTGAATTTAATGTTGCTCTGATTTTCTTTAGATTTAACCTATGCCCCCATGCTCCATGCCAAAAAAGAACAAATGGATCAATGACCCCAGTGTAGATTCTTCTAAGATGGTATTTTCTTTTCCTATAAGATTTATCCGCAACTGTCGCTAGTTTATATGTTAATACATCCACATTTTTCTTGGCTTTTCTAAAATGCGACGTAAATGTCAATTTACTGTCCCATGTAACTCCTAAGTATTTTATTTGATTAGACACATTTATATTGCTATTGCTCATTTTTATTTTAGATGGATCACTCAATTTTAAACGTTCTCCAAATAATCAAATGGACACTGGCTTGAAAATAGAAATAAAATATTCAACGCAAATTAAATTTTCACTTCAATATTAAATTTAATTTCGGATTTATACATAATTCTGCTCTAGATTAATGTACTGTATTCTATACATTGATCTTTATAATATTTCTGCATTCAGTACGTCATTAATGAATCAGTTTAAATAATCTGTAAAATTTTGAACAATATATAAGCTAAATAAATAGTATTTAAATACGTGGAACTTATTCTCAGATAGATATTTCAGTTTCAGTTTCCTCAAGATCAGATTCTTTGAACTAGAAAAGCATTGAAAAAATGATTTGAAGAATCAACACCAAATTTTTTTTTTTTTTTTGAAAACTAGTAAAATTAATTTTGAAAGCTGCTTAGTTGCTACAAATATACTCTTATTATCATTCTCAATAGTATTAATTTCAGTTTATATTATTTTTCAAATTAAATGATTTCATAATTGCCGTATTTCTTGAAGAATACGGCAATTATGAAATCATTTAATTTGAAATATTCGATTCATACATTTACACATTCTGGCATTTACAACATTAAAAAAATGTACCTATCTGTTAAATCTGATATTTTCAAAAGATATATTCTAAGACAGATTAAGTTAAAAACCTGAAAAGTGTTTTATTGCCAAAATGATATTTTATTTAAAAAAAAAACTCCATTAAAACTGACGAATAACTTTTTATTCGAAACAGGCAAAAATATATTAAGATGGAATTTTTTTTAAACTATATTTTAAAAAAAATAACGATTTATTATTTTTACAAAAGTTTTTTGGTTTATTTCATGCAAATATTTAGGTAACTAAGGCTATAAGACCTCCACATATAAAATAAATAACAAAAGCTACTGTGGGTGAAATGCAATTAATATCGCTTCATATTCCACTAAAAATTGATTTCATGAGTTAGAAATTTTCCAAAAAATCAGAGAAAATTTTCTTTTCTTCCCCTTTCAATTTCTTTTGAAAATTGTTTTTTAATTTTTAGCTTCAAACTAAAAGGTCCTATTATTATTATATGTAAGAACGCCTTTAAGGGATATTTTCAAATATTAATTCTAAAAGCTTGAATATGCAGCTTTGAAAATTCTGTCAAAGAATTATCGAGGCATATGCTCCTCTATGAAAGAACAACTACATTAATTGGTGAGATGTCATAATTAAGACGTACATTTTTCATCTCTCAATGTAAAATACATCCTAAATTACTTCTCTAAAAATAAAGTGTAGGAAACTCAAATTTTGAAAATTATATGCGTTCGGAAAAAAATATTTATTTGCATTAAATATTACTTGTATTATTTGCAGAAAAATTGTAAATGTGTAGCTGGATTTTAACACGTATATTTTTCTAAATACTTTCCTTCGTTTTTGTATATTTTTTTTAATAAAAAGACAATTTTTAGCTCAGTGTATTTTGTAAAAATGTCTGAATAAATACAAATATGTGATTGTCATTTTTAATTATACAAAAATTTTAGTTTAAAATTGAAGACCTCTAATGGATTTTTTTTTCCTTCCCAAGATGTGAAATCGTATCGCCGTTCAATTTGAAACTGCATATTGCTATTATAATAATAATAATAATAATGCTGGTGAGTGGAGAGGGGGGAGGAAGAGGGAAGTGGTAAATGGGGAAGATAACCAGATCGATTACAAATATGTCTCCCCACTGGGTTAATTGGAACCCCGTGGCTGGGAAGCTGGGGGAATGAAAAATGCTTATTTCTTTTTTAAGACACACATTCGTGTGAAACTGATATTTTTTTGAAGTGATCTTTTGACGGATAGATGTAAATTTTTGAGAAGGCATGCTCAGAGTAATTAGTCGATAGGAGGGTTGAAATAACAACTGGAAATTCATGAATACATTTTATTGAGTGCATTATTTTGTTCTCTAATTGAAGCGGAGTATTTTTCGAAAAAAAATCGACTAAGTATTCAGGTTTCAGAGCTGTTTTAGCGACAATCTAAAACAATTTGTGAATAAGAAATTCATTAAAATAATAGAGCTTTAGAATCTGAATTAGAAAATTTATAGAAATACATAATTGCCTTTTTTATTTTCATGGATATAATTGGAAAACAGTTTTTATTATTGTTTGATTATTATTGATTGATTAGCATTGAAGAATTAGAGCATTAGTATATTACATCAAGGTTATAACAACTGTAACTAATTAGTATATTTCTCCAAAACTGGAAACAATATATTCTGTTTTAATATTGGCGCAGTTCTTTATTTTACTAAAATAAAGCTATTTAATAAAAAAGTGTATTTGTCATATTAAGCCGTATGGAATTGAAACCATAGTATTAAATTAAAAATAGTCGATATTTTCTTGATCAAGTAATGAAAGAGAGATCATGAATAATTTATAATTTGAAACTTCGGTTATAATTAAAAATTAGTATTAAAGTATTTCAAAGTATATCGCGAATTTTTCGATAACGTCTTGAAACTCCCATTTACACGTTAAATCTCGTATTTTTCTAGAATTTATTCGATTAGTAGTAAATTTTTGAAGATATTTATAGACCAGGTTCCAAAATTGAAAATAATAACCTCTTTTTACACAAGTTATATCCATTGATTAAGCTTAAAATGTCCTTTCGTTTATGAGAAACTACGCGTAACACAAATAAAATCAATTATTAGTTCTTTCAACAAAGCAGAGGGATTGGCTCAAAATTTTAATAGCTTAATAAATTTTAAATCATCAACGAACAAACCATATTATGAAATTGTACAATAAAGTTTAGATTTATTCATAATGTTTTTTGAAATTTTTTTCAGTTAATAGCCTTTTTTCCCTTTCGAAGGCATTTATAGACCAAACCTCAAAATTAGAAATAATCATCTCTTTTATATCCGTTTATTACAGCTATATTATTGCTTCTATAAATTCTTTGACTTATAGTCCTTATCTACCGTAACTAGTTCCCAATAAAATACTAAATTAAAAGCGGATTTACCAGCGACATGTGAAAGCCAGAAAAAAATATGTTGATAGACTCCGAGTGTGGGATCGTAAGGGCTTTTTTCTATATGAACATCTTCCGAATTGCCCTGAAGCAGTTAGCGATCAGTGAGAAACAAGGTGCGTCAGGTTTGTTTACTCTGGCTATTTATTCTTCTTGGAGATGGATAGTGTAATTACCTACAGGCGCCGCTTAATGTCGCGGAAGAGTCCACGGGACATGCTGAAAGCGATAAAATTGCGAACTGCCAGGTGTTGGAAGTCAGACATTTCAGTCATCTGGCAAAATGAAAGATGCTGGTCCACTAGAAATCGGGTAGATAGATGGAGGGGTTGAGCTTCCGTTATCCCCCTAGTGAGGAATTATTGATTGACTTCGGCGACTTCTCTTTTGGGACTGAACATATCTTCTTAGCTCTTCGATGAGCTCTTAAGGTAATGGGGACATATAAGACGATTTTAAAGACTAACACTAAAATGAAAAATAGGCTCTAAAGAAACAGAGAATTTAATTATTACGGACATTGTTTATAATTAAAGTGTTTGACTCTGCTTGCTATTTGTTCGGAATTTGCGAAATGAACGATTTAATGATTTCTTTTCCAAATGAAAAATAGTTTTTCAACTATTTTAATATTGTTTAAAAGAAATTTAGTAAAAACTTTATTCAGTGAACAATATATATGAATCTCTTTTTATAAGTATTTCGCTGAAATATTTCAGACTTTTGGTTCCAAATTTCAATTGTGATAATAATCTAATTCAATATACCATTAACAATTTTCTTAATCCGTGCTCTAAGCTATCTTAAATAAAACTGTTTCAGTAAAAAATGGTAAGATTATCGAATTAAGGAACACAAAATAATTTAAAAAGTCTGCTATGCTTTGAGAATCAGTATATATCAGCTATTCTATATCTATCAGTAGCAAATATATATTTTAAATAAAAATAAGAAATATTATCATGTGCTTTTTAAGAAGTTGATTAAATTTTGATACAGACGGACAGACAGACAGACAGACAGATAGATAGATAGATAGATAGATAGATAGATAGATAGATAGATAGATAGATAGATAGAACCTGAAGGATTTCATGAAGTCTTTGGGATGTTGAAACATAATAAGTTTTATATTATCAGTTAATTTCTTCCAATTTTTTAAAAAATTTACATTGAGGCTGCTTCAAACATATGAACGTCACACCTTCCAATCATCCAACTTCCTAAAAATCTCATGAGATCTTTAGGAGTTTGTTATATATTAAATTTTATATTATCAGTTGATTTCTTGCAATTTTTATACGTGTCCCAAATTAAATTTACCCTATTCAGAGCTACATACCACCGTAACTATTCATCCAAAAATTCTGAAATTCGGGGAACACCTTAATGAAAGGACGGGAAAGACATTTTGCTAAAACAAAATAGTTCCAAATGTCGCCACTAGAGAGCGTATTTATGTAAAGCGAGTCTGTCCATCGCAATATATCCCGAAACGCCGCCAATAAAACAATGGGCAGCTCTAGTGCGACGTTAATTCAATCAACCAACTATCCAAACATTTAAAACTAAAGCATATGCAAATGTTGCAATGTCACTTAGCAGTTAGCCAGTATAAAAGGGAATATATTCTTTAAAAACTTCATGCGAGTGTGTTCGCGACTCAAAATAATTTTAAATTTGCAATCTAGCGCTTTATTAGTCAAACTGTTTTATCAAAACCAGCAGATTCAGCACCAAAAACTTTAAGGAAATTTCGGACTTTGAAGGATCTTTGAACCGGTCCAATGAGTCTCTAGGATGAAAGAAAATAATTACGAAATTTGAAGAAACAGGATCGTTGGGTGTTCGTCATGGAAGATGAAGAAAATCAGTTCCTTCAGAAGTCGTTGAGGAGGTTGCACTTCAAGTGGAAGAGGACAAAACATCAAACTTCATGGCGAGCAGAAGTGTTCGCCACGTCCCAACAGTGTTGGATAGGCCACGTTCCACTGTTCATAGGATCCTCAGGAATATCCTGCAATATTTATTCAAAATCTCGTTTGTTCATTAGCTGAATCCACAAGATTTTGAAGCCCGATTAACGTTCTCACTGCAGTTTCTTGCTCGGTGTGAGATCGATTCTGAATGGCTTTTGAACATTTTGTGGTTCGATGAAGCTTATTTCCATTTAGACAACTCGGTGAATACGCATAACTGCCGAATTTGGGTTACAGAACATTCCCGCTCTACCCTAGATGTTCCGTTACATTCACCGAAAGTAACGGTACGGTGTGGATTTAATGCTTCTTTTTTTCTGGAGCCGTACTTCTTCGAGGAACAAACTCCATCAGGCGCAGTGACATGCACTATCATGAAAGTGCGATATGCATCGATGTTGGAGAATGTAGTTTTTCCGGCTCTGCAATCACGCCAATGTCTTGACCGAACGCTTTTTATACATGATGGTGCCACACACTGCAAATTGTGTAAAAAATATTCTGAAAAAACATTTTACAGAAGAAAGAGTAATCAGTCGCCAATTCAATAATGCTTAGCTTGACGGCTCCCCAGACCTTAATCTATGCGATTTTTGACTCTGGGTATATATGAGAGATCTGGTTGGCCGTGACAACCCTAAAACATTGCCCGATCTTAAAGCCAGTATTTGCCGCCAAGTGTTCAATATTTCAACGTAGACACTACGCTCTGCTGTTGAAATGCCATTTTCAGATTTCAGAGGGTAGCTCACAATGGCGACCATCATATCGAATATGACTTGGATTAATTTCAA
>JAPMOQ010051006.1:352760-443166 GCA_026543055.1 Argiope trifasciata
TATATATATATAAAGTAGAATAGCTGGTAAGAGACTTTCGATTCATTGACGTAGCTTTATTGCATCACGTGGAGGAAGGCATTATGTGCAAGTAGAAGGAAGAGTGCACACACAACACAGAACAACACAGAGATGAATAAGGAAAAGGTCTTGAACATTTTATCAATGGTCTTAAATAACATGTGATACTGATAGGGAAAATATTTTTCACAGTGCTTGTGCAAAGAGATTCCGATGGGATTTATCCATGTTGTTTTATTAGGAGAAACACATGGATCTTTTAAAAAAAGATTTTGTGTAGATCAGCAATTTTTATTATTCCAAATAGAACGTGAGAACGTTTCGACTTTTAGCTGATTCAGACATTTTACAAAGTTTCTTTTGAATTAATAACATAAAAATTTAATATTATTTATAACATTTGAATTAATAACACACACACACACATAGGACACACACATATATATATATATATGTGTGTGTGTGTGTGTGTGTGTGTGTGCAATGAATTTTAAAATTTTATTTAAATTCATCAATCATATTGTCATATTGCTGTGAGGCTCAATTCAGTAAATGATTGTGCTTCAGAAACGCTGCGATTCGTTTACCTGTTAATACTATTTCGCCGTTGACTAGATAAACGACTCTAAACTTCCATCTATTCTTTCCACGATTATCTTCAGCTTAAACTACAGGGATTTTATCGTTTCCCAAACCTGATAGAGATGGGTCTCGAATAATCACGCGTTTCTGTTCTTACTGCTATTCACTGTTTGTGAACAAAATTCTGGAAGATTATACTACTTTTTATTTGTCACCTAAGTCACTATATTCATCATAAAGTGACCAATGCTCACCAAATGTGTCTCCAAACTCTGGGATTACTGATTTGACACCCGAACAGCACCCAATAGAACTGATCCTATATCGGTTTTTCCAGTATAGGATCTATACAACTACATTCATGACAGTCAGGTATTTAAGAACAACTCATTTTTACTTACAAATATATATGCTAATCTAAAATATCTTATTTTAAGATTTTTAAGAGAATGTGCTATTTCTTATTAAATGTTAAATTGACTACATTCCATGAAAAATATGCTTATTATTCTCTAAATTCGTCTTAGAGCAGCTGGCTGACATTTATAATTTACGTTAGTTACTTTTTATCTGCCTCGTTTACACTCTTCCGAACTACTTAGAACTTTTACTTAACATTATGAAATGCATCCTCTTGCGTGACAATAATATTCTATCGCAAAAGTATCCATATTGATGTAAGTGTTATGTCAAGAAAAAGTAAGTGTTATGTCAAGAAAAACCTTTAGTAAACCCTCTTTGAAGCCCCTGCTTTCCATATGCCTTTGAGCATTATTCTTTATAAAGTTTACTTTTTCTCAAAGAAAGAAGGTTTGTTTGCTAGTTTGCAGGGGATACAAATGGCCGCGGTAAAGAACAGGAATACTAATGCATTCACATTTTCAAGCGTTTTTTTCCTGCCGTTTTTCTTCTTTTTTGCCTTTAGGCTATTTTCTTGGAATTCTTTTACAAAAATATGCATTCTAGTAGCTTTGAAGGGAAACACAGTCCCTTCAGAGACATATATTTTAAAGGAAGTTAAAAATTTTCGTTTTTCAAGAAAAAAGTTTAACTCCAAAATCCATAAAAGTATTTGTAAATATTTTCTCTTATTTTTATACATAGCAATAAATCACTGTTGAGGTTGAGTTATATTTATTTAAATTTTATATTGAGAAGAATTTCACTAACATAATAAATTAAGAATCTGATTTCAATGTATTTTCTCATATATTTGTTAATGGTAGAAATTTGAAATCTTTCTATTCTATTCTTCATCGGATAAAAAATTCAAATTATAATTCAATGTTGTTATTCAATGATTTTGAATTCTTTACTAAATTACTTTCATGCATTTTATGATTTATTCCATTTTTTTACTGCATTTTGATTATTTTCGGGAAAATCATGAATATACAAGAAGTGTATAAATGAAAAGTTACGAAATGACTCTGGCGATGTGAACGAAGATTTTATTCAAATTATACACCATAGGCCTGAGCACAACGATCCCATTGATTAATGAGATGAAGGACCTTTAACCAGGATCAATGTGAACATGACGAGACCCAGTCCTTCAAAGCGTCTCTGAGTTCACCGTCAAAAGTCCGTTACTTGTTGAATGCCTCGATAAAAGAATAATTATTAATCCCGATGGGTACTGTCAGACACTCCGAATATTATGAAGGTTTATCGAAAACAAAAGACCTGGGCTACTCATGGAGAGTGTGGTTTTGCTCCATAATAACTCATGTTCCCACGTGTCCAGGGCCACACACGCGGAATTGGCCAATTTCAAGTGGGAACAGCTTGACCATTCGCCCTACAGTCCAGATCACCCTGTGATTTTCATGCGTTCTGTCTCTTGAAAAATTATTTGAAAGGGCAGTTTTTTAACACGGATTTCAAGGGTACTCTGAGGGACATCGCCTCACCAGGGCTACAGAATGATGGGTATAAGGAATGCTTCGACAATGATGGTCGTTGTGCATATGGTATAGACTTCGAATAAAGTTTTCATTTATACCCACGAAAGCGTTTCGTAAATTTTTATTGGAACACCCCTGTATATATACATAATCTTGAATATTGTGTTTATTCGAGTGTTCTTCGACATATACTGAGAGGGAGATCTGAACTCTCTAAATTCATGATAGCTTGTCTAGATACACAAACTAAATCTCGTGTGTTATGATCATACTGAAATACTTAAAATAACTATGTGGTAAATTTATATTTCGTTGTGATTGCTTTTTATCATAAACTCGTTTTCTCGTAGTTTTATTATTATTATTATGCTACCGTTTAAGCTGAAAAAAGAAAGTAAAATATTTAAGCACACAATTACATTTATTTCCATAAAAACGCCAACAGAATTGATTTAAAAACATAATATAAAAGCTTGTAGGAATAAAAATAAGATGTAGTCCTTGCTATCGTTTATGATATTAATCCTTAACTGGGGGCATGAGATCAGTGAGATCACTATCGATGGACTTTCAGTCACCCGTATACTATTTTCAGCTCAGTTGAATAGAATGACCATTTAACTTTGCATTTTGTGACCTTCAATACGCTTGCACTTTTTCAACCAGTATCAAAGGTTTTTTTTTCTAATAATTTATTTAATTATTTCGGTACATTCTCTAAAACAACAACTCCCTGTTAGTGTCCCCGAAATAAAAAAAGGCTTAGGAGATGGCGCTAAAACTTGGGGCCCAAAATATCATCCAATTTCATTACGAAGAAGTGGTCCAGCCATTTTAAATGAAGTAGAAAATTATTTTAGTGATAAGGATAATTGTACAGAAGAGTTTTTTGAATGAGAGTTCGCATTCAAACAATTTTAATATGTGTGATCAAACATAATTAATTTTTCTTGTGATAGTATATTTTGAACCATTTGTGAAATATTTTAATGTACCAAGATATATATATATACAAAATTTATAAGTTGATTTTTATACTAGTTCTTAACCTGTATGCTTAAAATGCTCTAGAAAACCGTGCTATGATAGTCAAGAAACCGGTAAAAAAAGTGTCAATTTTACCCACTATCATTTTTTAAAAATTTTCATATAATTGCTGGATTTCACATTATATTGTTTTCTATAGGCCTTCATATACTGGAAAAGTAAATATGATTTAAAAACTATACAGCAGTATGGATTTTCAAGAATATTTTTTGTAACATGTAATTTGAGAAGAAAATGTATGTTTCAATGCATTTACTTTATTCAGTGATAATATATTGTTAAATTTCTAAAATATATCTATATATTTTATATATCTATACATCTATCTATCTATATATCTATTATAAAATATATCTATATATAACAAAAAATATCTGAAAAATATATTGGCAGTTTTTCGTACTAATACATTGGTTTGAAAATTTAATTTCAATGCAAATGAAATGCGATCTTGTAGACAGTACTTCCCCACTCAATTCCTAAAATTTCACTTCTTCAGTCAAGCAGCTCCTGGATCCAAGGATTTATGTCCCTGGAGTTCATGTTCATTTAAAAATGGATGCGAGTGAAATGTAATACTAAGCCTATCATTACGAAAGTGAGCTTACATGCGTTCAAATTAAGATTCCGTCTTACTTAATTAGCTAAAATTCATGACCAATGCCGAATTGACCATGCTTCTAAGTGGCTTCAAATGTGGCACTAATCTAACTATATTAAACCAACAACAAACATTGCTAGTTTTTCGACTTGAATACAAAAGAAAAGGAAATAATGAAGTTACATGCATGAATATTCTATTCACAAAGAAATGTATTTTATTTTTAAGAAAGTATAATTCAATAAATAGGCGAGGAGAGAAAAAATTGAATTTCTCTTTTAAAATTTATTTATTCCAATAACATACAAAATATCTTGCGTATTGCAACTTACGCATAAAGCACACATCGATAAGGAGGAATTAAGACAAATACCAATTTTTCTGGCTGTTGACAGTTTTATACAAAAAAAAAAAAAAAAAAAAAAAAAAAAACGAAAAATTAAAAGTAATTTTCGGATATGTATTCAGAATGCTCAACCTGTCTAAACTGGCAGACAAATTTTAGTTCACAGAAACATGTAACTAAAAGTATCTGAAAAACAATATGTATCGTTGGTAATGTTGAAAGCGTTAAGATAATGAATTAAATTAATAACATAATTCTGTGAGATGCCATTTCCAACACTAATAAGAAAAAAAAAATTCATCTGAAATAGTTCCTATTTTTCGACAAAATATATTGTATAACATGTTCAAACAGCATAATTCTCAAATGTGCAGAAGTAGAGAAATCACAACTGTGAAATAGAGAAATCTGGTGGTGGCGTATAAATTAATGGAAATAATATAATAAGATCTAAAAATATAAACTCCGTATGAACTAAACAAATAAATAGTAATGTATAAAACCACCTCCTTTCTATTCATTGTAGTAATTCCAACAAAACTGAAGCAAACTAAAGGAAAGCATAGGACTTCCGAAGTTGGAAAGGCTATGCAACTTAGAAATCGTGTAAATTAGACATGTGATAATGAATACAAAGTTTGAAATTGAGCATTAGATAACAAAAAAAAAACAAACTAAATTTAATCAATCCGAGAAATGATTGATCCAAGTATGGAGCATATTCTGAGATTAACAAACAAGAAGGGATCAAAGAAGAAGGAATAATACTAACCAAAAATTGATCAAATATTAATTTTTAATTTATTAGCATTTTTAATTGTTCAGAAGTTTCTATTCATTGCTTTAACATTTCATATTTGTATCTTTACCAATTAAGAAATAATTTCCATTTTTATTTAGGATAACAATTCAATGATATTCAAAATTTAAAATTCTACAGTATTTTAGTTTTTATGTAGATTTTTTTTCTTGTTAACATTATGTTTTAAAAACTTGTTTTTTTAGTTTTAGTTAAAACTTTCAACAATTTTTATATTTATTTTTCATTATATGACAAAACTGTGTATATAAGAAGCTTTCAAAGTCGCATTATATTGTGTCAAAAATATGATACGTTTTCTCTTCATTTTTTTCTATACACAATAATAAAAATGTTAAATAAAATGATTAGATATATTTTTAATAGTAAGTACAGCTTTGTTTTATGTACTTTAGTGAATGTATAAATGCAGTTTGATACAAAAGTATTCACATTTGACAGAATAGTAAGAAATTTTTAAATACAGTTTAAATAGTATGAATCCCATTTAAAAAGACAGATTTGGATTTCTTTTTCTTTTCACGATAAATTTATTAAACTCTTTCTATGCCCCGATTCTCTAATCCTAGAAACATTAAAAAAACTTAAAAAAGGTTAGAAATATAATGTCTACTATTATTTTAATTGAGGAAAATTGTTACTCTATAAAACTTTAACGTTGTTTTATCTTAATAATAATCTGGTTAAGCTCATATGATTAGAGCTACAGATGCACATATAAAAATCGTTCTTTCATTTTTTTTCTAAGAGAAAAAATGAAGCATCGCAGATTAACAAAAGAAAATCGGAAGTTAGATACAATACGATTTGATCCGTTGCTTCTATCACGTAACTGCAATGCTATTTGAAGTGATTATAAATCTTTCCAGACATTTTTATTGCATCTAAAATAAGGAATAGAAAAAAAATCTGAGATTGGAACATTAAAAAAATTATGTTCGGTTTCTTTCTACAGTTTAAACTTAAACACCCGTTTCTAGAAAACAAGAAGGAAAAACATAAAAGCGATGCAATGTTGCATCAGAGAAAAACAAAATTCTTTTTGCCAGCCATCTTTAAAAAAACTAGTAAAACACGAGAACAGAAAAAAAAAATTTCACCGTAACCGTGAACATCCTTCTTTGCACATTTAATTCGTGTTCTTTATCGCTTTTTACCCTTTTACAGCAAACTTCTTTCAAATTAAGTGCAAAAGCGAGCTAGCACCAGTGTTGTAATAAATTACTGGTTTCAAACCATCACATGCATTTAAGTCCTTAAGAAGAATCGCTCGTAATTTGTTTGCACCCTAGCAACATTTTAAATCTCTTAAGGTGCACTTTTCCTCTTCTAACTTATCTTCGATGTCTCTTTTTTTTTTTCTTCTCCTTTTTCTATTTTTTTAATGTGTGTCTTTTTCATTATGTATTTATTGGCAATTTTATGCTTTCAGGTTACAGAAAATGTGTGATTAAGTTAAGCTGGATTACCTGAAGTATTTTTCCAGTGTTTGAAATCTGTCTTCAGATTCTTTATTAAGGACTATTTTTATTCGTTTATTAAGTAACTAAGTTCCAATTATGAATTAGCTGGCATTCATTAATAAAAAAATTAAGGAAACGATGGTGAAATGTATTATATCGCTGTAATTTTTAGTGATAATTAGTGTCAGTGAAATATTTTTCAATATGTAAAATAAGTTTGATACGTAATTTTTAATGTAAGAAAACTAAGCTATTCAATAACTACTATAAATACACTTTGCAGCATTAAATAATAAATTTTTATCAAAATTGAATGTTAATGTAAAGTTTTTTTTAACTATTAAAGTATTTGTTTTATTCCTTATAATCATGATATCAAATAAATCTCAAACATTATTTTGTCATATTGTTCTTTTTCGGAAAGCTTATTATTTATGCAACCGAATTTTTTCTTTGTTGAAAAGAGATTAGAAATTATTCATGCTTTAAAGTAAAGATAATAATCTAATAATCTTTCTTCTTTTAGGAATCACAATTTTACATATTTCTTATCAGCTTTCAAAACAGATTTTCCAACTTTTAAATATAAAAAACTGAATATAAGTGATTATATAAAAATATAATTAATTGAATTTTCATCATTGCATGAAGCATTTTATGATGATCTATCCTCAATAAAAAAAATATTTATATTTTATTATATTTGCAGCCGACAATTGAGGATTTAATCCCTTAAATAAATTGCATTTTCATATGTGTAACAATACTTTTTAAATTCATTCAAATTATTTTATTTCAAAGTGATCTTTTTATATTTCATGCATAAAGATTATAGTTTGAAAGATTAATAGTAGAAGATTTCGAAATCATCATTAGCAATTATAATTATACTATAAAATACAAAAAGGGGAATGTTATCTCAAGTTCATCAGGAGAAATATTTTAACAATCATACACATAAGAACTTTGTAATTGAAAAACACAAACAGTAAAAACTCCAATATTACTTTTAAAAGTTATATTGGAATATTGGTGATTTTTCTACTTTTTTAATTCGTAATCTTTATAATTTGTTAAAACCCTGTCATTTTTCTTTTATTCAATCCATAGGCTCTTTTAAAGAAGTGAAATATACATGGAAGAATTCAAATTTGTTATAATTTTGGAGGGTATCACACTTGGTAATCCGATTCTTCAATGTGTAAAATTAATGAAAATCGGATTCAGAATAAATAAAATATATTGAAATTAAAGCAAACGAACTCATAATATTTGCCCTCGTCGATTTAGTAACCAGATTCTCATATGTTTGCCAATATTTCTTCGACATACATTAAAAGGTATTTCGTGTCTCATTATATAAATTCTTTCGTTCTATAAATTATTTTCATTGGTAATCAACAATATATTTTTCTAATTCCTAAAGCATAATTTTAGTTCTTAACTTTTACCTCTAAAACTTTTCAAATACATTAATTTAACTAGACATAAGATTGCCAGATTCATAATTTTACCTCAACAAAGAAGCATGAAAATACTTTAACATAATGTTCCTTAGGAAAGATTAGTTACTGATTATTCATTAATATCTACTTTGATATTCAAAATCAATTTAGCACAATTAAAAATTTAATGCTTTTCTAAATAGGAAATAAATATATCTCTCTATATCTGAATTATAATAGTTATATTATTAAAGACTGATTCGTTTTAAAAAGCTACAAATGATGAATTTCTCAGCACTTTCAGAACAGGAAAAGTTTTATGTGTCTCTAAATTTCATGTACACTTTTCATTTCAAGTACATTTTCATTTCATTTCTTTTCAAAAATATTGTATCAATTAAAAACTTCTAGTTGAAACTAAAATAACTTAAATCCAATGAAAGAGTTTAATATTCAACTGGATCAATTCTAATTTAAATCATAGCTTTCGATTTCGATACAATCTATTTGCTTCTCGTTGATGTCTTGCTACTTATTTCGGAATGCGAAAAAAAAGTATTCTTTCTTATCCATTTTTGAAAAGTTTGTTTTTGGTACAAAATTTGATCTAAAAAGTTTCAGCCTCATTTGATTGCTATCTTTGAAACAAAATCGATAAATAACTGATTCGATATGCATTTTGTGCCATCATTCTGCTGAAATAAATGTTCAAATCTTTCGAATTTTTTCCATAATTTATAATAGGATATTGGCGAACAGATTTCTAGACACTTTATCATCCATCATCGCAATTTCTCCAATATCTTTAGAAGCGAAAATTCCCTATAAAATAGAGTTCCCATTTCTATGTTTTATAAAAATATTTTACAATATACATTTCTATTTATTTTTAAGTTGTACTATATTTTTTCAGTACCTTAATTGATCATGACTTATCTATATAAATTTTTTTCATTCTATTTATATAGATTATATTTGACTTTCTTTCATATTAAATAATTAATTCAACTGATGATAAGTAATAATTTTGTAAGTGTTGCATATTTGTTAGTTTAAAAAAACAATTACCCATTGATTAAAATTTCATAAAAGCATCTGTTTTTTGTTGCAAAAGAATTTGCTTACCATAATAAAGAAACCAACAATTGATAATTACATTTGACTATAAAAAATTAATAGTTATTACGCGATCCAATAATTTGTGTAGCTATAGGCTTATTTATTAATTCCAACAAATCAAATCCAAATTACAGATTCGTGGGAATACGAGTACGAATTTCTTCTGAAAAGTAAATATATACCTAATTTGAAGCTGATATTAATATTGCATTCAAACTGTTATTAATCATACTAGATTTAGAATCCCTTAAAAATTACTTAAAATTTATTTTTATATAATCATTAGATGTTCCATTAAACGACATTTAATTTTAGTATATTCGAATTTAAAAAAATCATTAATATTTACATGAAAAATTTATAAATTATAATGTGATTTAGAACAGAAAGATCCATCTTTACTTTCGTAAAATTTATACGTGTTGAAAGTTTGGACTTTACAAAAAGCCAGCATTGTTGTTGCCCTAAAAATCTTTATACATATGTTTGTATCACCAAAACGAAAAAAAATATGATTGCTTTCGTTTTTTCAATGATTTGGATACTTAACTGAAAATATTTTTTAAATATATTATTTTAAATAATTTATTTCTATTTCTATTCATTCTATTCATTTTCAAAAAGTTAACAATTTAACATGGTAGTTAAAAAAAGTTATTAGTTTAATTGTATCTTAAAATAAAATATGGAGTGACGCATTAAAAAATTTCCGCAAAATTTGAATGAAAGAAATTTAAATATTACGATAAGATTGTTTTACAAAAAGTGTTACTACGTTCCTAGACCAGATGCCGTTATATTTTCTAGAAACAGGAGAAGAAATAAATTTCCAAATCAAACTGTCAGAGATTACAGAATAGAATGTATTGTAAGGGACTGTTTGCTGTCTGGATCTTCTTTATTCTAAAATAACTGCAGACATTTTAAGAAATTGAATTTTTTGCAATTTCAAGTACCTCATCAGACATTTTATTATGCGAAGGCAAGAAATAACTTCTTTCCTTCCTTCCTTTGTACATTCCATGGCTATGATATAAATTATCAAGGAATGTCAATTGTTTCAACTTTAAAATGCAACCAACCAAAATTGTAATTATGGGTCAAATTTTGAAAAAAATGTTTCTACAAAAAAAAATATACACGGAAAAAATAAGCAACTGTTGAAATTTTCAACTGCAATATATTTCATCATGGGATGCATAGTTTTCATATAAAAATAAGTGATGTGTCCACATCTCGACACAAGAAAAATACAGAAATTTTTCTTTTTAAGATTTTACTATGAGATTTTGATAGGGATTTCCTTGCCATGTGTCAGTTTAGAAAAGGGGATCTTAGGTATCTTTAAAAATTGTTGTAAGCATTAGAGATTTTTATGCCTTTGTTCAGAAATTGAAAACATCCAGAATTAAGCAGTTTTATGGAGAGGGTGTTGAGTTATTTACATAAAAAAGTTTGATTGGATCAGGAAATAAGTGAATATTTTAAAATGAAGTCAATGATGATAAATTAAGATTAAAATTAGGCAATTAATTATGATTTAAATAAGTTTGAGAGATTTGACTAGTTTAGGCAATACTTCTGGTAATATAAAAATTATAAAATTTTAGGATCATTCATTAATTTAAATCTAACTATCCAGTTGTTTTAGATTGCAAATAATAATTTTAACACATATAATTAATGCCAAATTTTTGTGGCAGTAGTGAATTTTAATTTCATAAGGTTTTATTAATATTTTAAAGATTTTGACTCGTAAATTAAGCTTGCAATTTTTATAGGTTATGGTTGCAAAATTAATCTTTATGACAGGTTAACAATGTAATTTAAAATTTGCAAGGCTGGACGTTTTATTGACATAATATTGGGCAAATATTCGATCGCTGTTCTTTCATAAACAAATTATATTTGGATTTTTTTTTTAGTTTTTAAGGATTTTTTTTGGAGAAATTACTGGGATACCACATGGATGCAGGGAATTTTTCCATTAAGCCGTTTTAAAAATGTACGAATTCCTCCCATAAATCTTTACTAGAATATTGTCGCATAGTTAAATGTCATTTCTCAGAACAATACTTAAAATTAAGTTAAAAAAAATGTAATAATCTATTATTTCAAAAATAATGTAAAAATATATTTGTTAAAAACATAGCATTTCGAAAAGACATTCATTAGGAAGTTATTTAATTTTAAAAAAAGCAGCATAAACATTTTATTTGCTGATAATTCTTATTTGAAATCCAATATATTTTAATCCTTAGTAATTCATTAACAAAGAGACTTAAGATTATTCAATTAATATGCATAATGACTGTTTATCATGCGTTGGATTGTGTGCTAGTAATTTGGTAGGAATGAATGTTGCGAATTTTTTAGAGATAAATAAAACTGTCGAAAGGGAGTAGTTTATAGGCATTGGGGAACTATATCCTGTCTACTTTTTTAAATTTATGATTGCAAATATTTATTTATCAAATGCGGAATGTTATATTAAAGCTGAAATTAATTAAAATATTTCTTTTTGAATCTTCTATATTTTGGATACAACAGAGAAAAAAAAATTATATCTTTTATAAAGGTAGGATGCGTTTTTATTTGTCCTTAAGCTAAATGTTGATTTCCGCTGCTGAATATGCGCCATGACAATGTTATTCCCTTTGACAATGAATTATGAAGTGAAAAATAAGCCGTGGATAATACCAAACTGTTGATATTCGAAGAAAAAATTAAATGATTTTCACAGTCGATTTTTTTTTCTAAATTCTTATGAAAATAAATTGTTATGCAATGAATTTTCTTTAATTTCTTTTTTTGTAAATGAATACGAAAATACTTTTCTACTTGAACATACTTTTCAATTTTAATTATATATGTATATACATATATATATATATATATATATATATATATATATATATAATTGAGCATATATTTATGAACAAGAACTATACATACAACAAAAGAAAATTAAGAATTTTTTGTCCAATTTTAAATTTAAATCAAATGAAACTAGAAATTACATATTTGCAATTTCACAGCTCAAAATTATTTAGGTGAAGTCAAAAATCCAAGTATGATTTCTCAAATAAGTAATCAAGATTATGTAAACTTAATTATAGAAGGGAAACTTTATTATACATGAATGAAATTAGGAGTAAATATAATTTAATTTACAGCATACCAACGGTTTCAATACACGAACCATTATTATCATAGAATTGAAATTTATAATATTAGAATGGCCCAGAGTTTACTATGTTAAAATAAATTCTTTTTAAAAATAGATGCAATTAAGTACAAAAATAATTTGTGAAAAAATAGAAATAAGAGGACTAACAAGTCAAGAGATTTTGTTGTGACACTAACCATATTCTAGAGCTTAACAGTATCATCAAGAAATCAATACATTCTAATCATCCATAAGCGTTTGTTTTTACCAGTAAGTAATTAGCCAAATATAAATACAATGACTTTAGTAAATTTAATTTATATAGCAAAGTTATAAATAAACACTGATTGAAAACCATTGGTAATTGTAATTGGAACCGTAACAGGTCTGCTATTTTTCAGTCCGTGTATGAAATACTTCATATTAAAATTCTTCTCTTGTTATTTAGAAAATAATTTAAATAAAATATTTGCTAATTTTATCTGTGAAAAGTCTTGTTGATCAGATTTGACGAAGACAACAAAACCAAGTAAACAGGATATGATGTTATTATGAATTTTCTAAATTAAATATAGACAAAGTTTTGGAAATATATTCTTTTGATGAAACAATCTAAATTCCTGTTACGATTCTAACAAAAGATTAAATATGAAAAGTACTACAGAATTGACAATCTAAAATACTTAAAACAATGTAACAATTCTAAATATGTGCAATGTTTAATCATGTATTTTTGAATACATCTACAACAGCTAAGCATTTTTAATTTTTAACATTAAACTTTTTAAAAGCTGAACTATGTTACCATTCTACTCTCTAGACTTTTAGTAATTAATCTTGATTATTTTTTAATTTCTTTTAAACAGTTATGAATGCATTCACTATGTTCCCTATGATAATTAAATTCAAAATTTCATTTAAATATTCAGTAAGCTTTAAATCTTAAATATTAGTCTATTATTTTTTAAAACATCATTAATTTTTTATAGGAAAATAATCGTGCCTTAATTCATAACACAAAAATTGAAATTTATTATTTTTACTGGAAATTTCTCATAGTAGCAAAAAATATTTTAAGGATAAAAAAGTAATAAAAAAATAATCGTGCTTTAAGTCGTAACACAAAAAAAAAATGAAATTTATATTTGTGCTGGAAAATTTCCATAGTAGTAAAAAAAATATTGTAAGGATCAAAAAGTAATTTTTAAGGCTAAAGCCATGTTAAGATAATCTTTTATTCTTTCATTTTAATCTTACATAACCTCATTCGCCTCTTTATTTTAAAAACTGTGTATTAAACCAACCGTCTATAATATAAGAATTGCCTCAAAACAGCCGTTTAATCTATATTTTTTTTTCTTTTAAAATTCCTTAATTCTTAATAAAAACAAAATTCAGCGTTGAAAATTATTTTTCTTGCTTCATTTTCTGTATAATTTAAACTTTTTTTGTAACAAAATTTTCTTTTATTTAATCGAAATATATCGTGCTATCTTTTAATCTATACTTGTTTTTTAAAGAGCAACATAATGCCTGCATTTAATTTAAACTCAGCGCATCATTTGTTTTTACGTCATCTGGTATTCATCATTTCCCCGTAATCGTTGCTTTTCATCCATAAAATACGTATTGGCGATTCACGCTCAAAGAAGTTTATGAATTATTAAAATACTTTGGAAGAATTTCGAATTTTGACAGAGTTCCTTGAGATATTCTCACAGGAAGGAATCTCAATTTAGATGGAGGTGGTTATCATGAAAAATTTGGGAACACCTCAATATTCTGAAATGATGAAATATTTATCGCACATCACGAAATATTTATCAGAACCTACAAATCATTATTTTGGTAATAAGTATTATGTGTTGTCGTGTATTTTTGCTATTTTTCTGTTTGCCTGTTTTAAATAGAATAGTGATCATGGAGATTTAATAAATTATATTTACTATATACTTAACAATTTGAAACATCTAACTTCATTATTGTCAAATTAATATTTAATTAAGAATCTAAAAGTCAAAAATTATGCTTCTTTTTAAGTTATATTTTTTTCTATAAAATTATATCACTGATATTTTAGAGATAAGCGTTATCTCTATAAACAATAAAGGCAACTGCTCTGTGTTATATAAAATAACCATACATATCTAGTAAATTATGTGTTAACTTAATAATATGTGAATACAAAAATAAGTAACTTATCTAGGTACAATCTACGAATTTATGGAGGCCCAAAAATCTAACACCAATTCGATATTTAAGAGCAGAATGAACACTGAGGAACTCTCTGTTTTTCAATGATAATTATTATCAATAAAGCTATATAAAGCTATTTTTTTTGTAAAGTTTATTAATAAATTATTTAAAGAAACACGCCCTAGGATAATAACATAAACCTCTTTAAAACCAAGAGATAATTGCTTTCATATTTAGAAAAGTATCCTTCCAAGCATAATCTATTCGAGAAATGTGATATTTTTTTAATAAAAAAGTCAATAATAAACGATATAAAATATAGTTAACCCTGATACGTTCAGTGGTGGCGGGATGGTCGGTTATATACAAGAAAAAATAAAAACTCAACAATAAAGATTATGGAAAACCCAATGCTATATGCTTAAAGATTTTAATATTAATTTAATTTTATGATTACAGTACTCAAAAGGCCTATTTAAATTAAGTTAAATCTAGTAAGTCACACTATTAAAATGAGAATCAAAATGAAACCATATAAAATGTATCAAATAAATATACATATATTATTTCACGTTAGAATAACATAAAAAACGTGAAATTATTATGTGAAACAAATTTTTGTAAAAGCCTTCTTTCAATTTTTTTTATTTTTATAAAACATATTTACTTATTGTAAAAAATATTAATTTAATATTGAATTCACTCAATAATTTGTCTTATTTTTGAAATCAATTGTATAATTTTTTTAACTAATTCAGTTTTAAGACATGAAACTAGATCTCACGATTCGGAACTGAATTTCACCTGCTGCAAATATATTTCAAAATTTCAAATTTGGATAGTCATATAATTCGCTCATGCATTTTTAAAGGTATAATTCCTTAATGTACTAAATGTCTCTCAAATTATTTGAGTTCTCACAAAAATCCATTATTAAATTAAAGTTGAATTGATTAAGCCGCATGTAATATAAACACATTTTTTAATATTTTTTTAATGTAAATATAAAAAACAGAGTCCATCAGCATCTGAATCTTATTTGTATTACAGTATAATTTTCATAATTTATATAACATCACTAGAATTATTCAACAAAAATTTATCATACTCCTCTCTTTTATTGAATAGTGATATTTAAATATTTATAAATCAGTTAGCTTTAAAGATGGACTTAGTTTATCTCTTTTTATTTAAAATATTAGTGTTTGGAAAATATCTTGTTAAATATGATTCAAAGAGCGGAGGATCTAAATAAAAACTAAAAGTTCTTCATTTTTTAAAACATCTCTTAATTCATGCTACATAATATGTAATTATTTGCTTCGTTTAAATCCTCTTTATAGATATATTTCTATTATTAAAGTTTTCCAAATTAGCCGCCATGCTTTTAAATTGAAAATATTAACCATATTTCTTTTAAATAAACCTGATTTTTTTAATTAATAATGCTGTAAAAGTCATAAAAATTTTCCCTTCACATTTTTTCTTTCAGAAAAATATATTTAATTTCATACAGACACATTATGAAAATTACACTTTTATGCGTATAATTTACAATAATAGTTTTTTTTAAAATTTGAGTTTTTGTAAATCTAATGGCAACATATTGAAAAAAATAATGTTCACTCGTAACGTGTGCGTTCAGCTAAAGTTTTATTTTTATTATTAAAATCTAAGATTAAATTATTTTTTTAAAAAATCATTAAAAACGGAAATTTGATTTGTTGTTTAAATTATTAAACCCTCTTTGAGACGATAAATTATCAAATCTTTAATATGATGTAAAATTCAATTTTGTGCTGTAATAATTTTAAAAATAACAGTGGTAAAACGTCGAACTTTCGCTTAATTTTTAATTAATTCAAATTCGAAAAAACCACTCAGAGGTGCACATTCCCGACCTTCAAGGTATACATGTGCCTACTTTGCTATCTGTAAGTAGAGCGGTCTGCCAACATACCCACCGATTGAGCGCTATTATAAGTACGGATGATACTTATTCATTGAATTAATATTTATGGAAAAAGATTGTTTCAGTGTCCTGATTGGTGAAACATTTAGATGACTGAAGTAGCATGGGAATATGGAAAAAGTATGCTGGTGCCTATATTATACCCTCATTCTTTAATCTCTCAAAATTTCTCTATATCCTTCAAAATTATACAAATATATTTTTTCTAAACTTCTTTTGGAATTAAAAACTAGTAAAAGTAACACGATTTAAGTGTAGAAATTCGAAATAATTTTATTCTATTTTGTTATCCATTACATAACAAATTTATAATTATATCTGCTGCCTATCAACTAAATATTTATTAAAGACTAAAAATTTCCATATCAAATACTTGTGAACTAAACTTATTTCAAAAAAATAAAATTCTCTAATCAACTAAAGTAAATTTATTGGTTTGGTACATAACTAACCCTAGTCATCTCTTAAACCAATAAATATGTGTATTATATATGTTTGATTAAAAAATGAACGAATAAAAAATGAATAGCAAATAATTTATGTATAGGGAATTACAGATCTTTCAAAACTTAGAAGTATAAATGCACTTTTTTGTTAAATTTCATCTTAAGACAGAAAAATAATAATATCTTGGTTATTTTAAAGAATTATCACCCATTCATCATCTATGCAATTTTAATCGTTGAAGGATGAATTTCCTTATCAATAAGTATTCGTAGTAAATGTATTTAACCCATTTTATCCCACTGTCCTATCCGGAGGACAGCTGAAAAATAGCATGTAGAAATTAGTAGTTGTTTGTTGCGAATATTTTATCAGCTGGAACATGTAAAGTTATGTCTAAGCTTCTGTTAGCATGAGTTCTGTCTCGCCCGTCCGTCGCCTTCATCTGTTAACTTTGTTTTTTCCTGACATTAATGAGCGTCATATGTATCTGTTCTTTGCGATTGCAGAATTCCCTTTCAGTTTGTTTTAAACACTTGGCTGGTCAGTTTTTATGTGAGAGCAGTCTTCGTTTATAATCCTGCTGGTTGGTTAAAGCTTTATTGTTATTAGGTAAGTTGTAGCGCGTTAGTTTTTAACTGTCCTCCAAAAAGGACAGTGGGACGATAAGCATATAAATGATGAGATATTTCTAAATTTGTAACTAGAAGTTTAGAAAAAAAAATCCTCCCTACGTTTCTGCCCCTAAAGAGTGATGTCTGTGCAAAGGTTTTTGAAGTTAGAGGAAGCACTGGAACTATTAAATAGTTTAGATTCAGATGAGAGCGATGTTGAAATTGCTGTGTTACCACCAGATGCCAGTGAACTAACTGACGAAGATGAAGGGGACGACACGGAAGTAAATACTGGTGAGATTGTTGTAAATGACGTTCCTGGGACTCTGGAAGTCAGAGTTGGAGATAGTATTGAGACTGAAGCGTCCACAAACGCTGGTGTTTCGACAACAAAGCACAGACGAAAAGCTGAAAAGTATCAGTCATCTTGGATAAAGACGAAATCACCACAATATTCAAAATGGAAAACACAGGTTGATTCAACTGCAAATGACTTGCTCAAGCACATGGAAACTACATTGAAAGAAAAATCTCCAGTGGAACTTTTTGAGCAGTTTTATTCTAACGAAGTTTACGATCACATAGTAAAAGAAACTGTGCGATATGCAACAGATGCAAAAAACGAACATGATTTCTTGACCAGTGCTGACGAAATACGTGTTTTTTTAGGAATTTTGCTTCTAACTGGTTATCATTCAAATACCTGTGAACGTGACTACTGGTCAGATGCTGAAGACCTTGGAATTACCCTGGTGAAAAATGCAATGTCACGAAACCGTTTCCAAAAGTTGAAATCTTATTTACACTTTGTGGATAATAGTACCGTAAGTCAGCATCCCGAGGACCGATCGTTCAAGGTAAAACCTTTGTTTGCCATGCTCAATAATAATTTTATGAAGTTCGGACACTTCTCAGCAAATCTAAGCATTGATGAAATGATTATCATGTACTACGGTAGAAATAGTCTGAAACAGTTTATCCGAGGTAAGCCGATACGCTTTGGATATAAACTATGGGCTCTCTGTGGAAGCGAAGGATATTGTTACAACTTTTCCCTGTACTGCGGTAAGGAATTTCATGCAAGAAAAGATACTCCTCTTGGTACCCGTGTTGTGATGAAACTAATAGAGAACATTGGGAATCCTTCAGGTTACACTTTATACTTTGATAATTTTTTTACGAGCATTGATCTTTTGAAAAGTCTTGGTGAAGAGGGTTATCGAGCCACAGGAACCATACGAGAAAATCGGATAAACCGCGAATGCCCCTTAGAGGAACCTAAGTCCATGCGGAAGAAAGAAAGAGGCACGTGTGATTTTGCATATGACAAGAACTCAGAGATTCTCCTGGTGCGATGGAATGACAATAGTATTGTCACTACTGCTACAAATTTCAGCACTTTAGAACCATTCTTTGATGTGAAAAGGCGAGTAAAAGGACACAAAGATAAAATTAACGTGAAGATGCCTAATTTGATAAATTCGTACAACAAACATATGGGCGGGGTGGATCACCACGACTGGTTGGCTGGACTGTATGCCGTCAAGATACGTGGAAAAAAGTGGTACTGGCCACTTTTCATTCGTACACTGGACATGGCAGTGGTAAATGCATGGATAATGCACAAAGCTGTCAACAAAAGTGATGCCCTAAACTTGAAGGAGTTCCGAAGAGCTATAACAACGGTGTACCTAAAAAAGTCTACGAACAGAACAAAAGGTAGACCCAGAATATTTTCTATGCCTTCTAGTGCAGAAGACGACGTCCGCAAGGATGGTGTTGGCCATTTTCTGTTGAAGAGGGAGAAACAGCGCCGTTGTCAAAGAGAGGATTGCAAAGGGAAACCCAAAACATACTGTGGGAAATGTGATAAAACACTTTGTCAGGCTTGTTTTGGGCCTTTCCACCAAGTTTAGTATTATATTCAACTGAAAATTGAAATTTTATGTAAATAATGAAGTATTATTCGGATATTGTAAAAATTTGTAGTCGGAAATTGCTTTTCACTAATGAAAATAACACTGAGACATGTAAGTGCAAATTTTATCCCCTTTATCCCAGTGTCCTATTTAGAGGACGGGTCAGATTTCCTATATAAAAAATTTTTTTTTTTTACATTTTGTTATATTTAGTATATTTAGGTTTAATATACCTCAGAAAATATGATTATTCTCAAATTTGAACAAAATAAATAAATTGGGATAAAATGGGTTAAGCATACTGAGACAGCAGAGCGTCTAGAACTTCCTGCACTATCATTGCAATAAGTTTGGAATCTGTTTTGACACATCTTAGCTTCAAATTGAAGTTAAGTAATGAAAATGATTATTGCTTTTCCAAAGATGGAGTCGATTCGTTATCATTATATTTTTTTTTTTACGATTGTAGCTAAGCTCTTTTATCTTTGAAGATTTTTTTTCTGAATGCTGAACTCGAAGTAATCTTTGAAAAGTAAGAAGAAAAAAGAAATCTGTCGAATAGCTGTGATCTTTTTCCGACGAATTTTTTGAAACCTCGAACCCAATGTGTCATTCTGTCAGATTTATTTTTGGAAGAAGTACAAGAAAGAGAAACCCACCAAACGATTTCTTGCTGTGAGGAACCCAGATGTTGCCAATTCAAAGTGCCAAAATAATGGAACTGAGCGAAACAAAGAAAATGAACTTCAATTCTTCCATACGAGTTTTGACTTTTTCTTCTCATTTATCTGTCAGAGGTTTGTGGAAAAACTAAGGTAATATGATGTCTGAAATCTCTGTCTGAGGTGGAAATAATTACTTCACAAGGCAGATTCGATTATTTCTTAAAATAGATAGCTAAATAAAGTTACATAAACCAGGAAAAATGCATTTACCAATCGAAATATTTCCTTGCATAAATAACGTTACCAATCGAAATATTTCATTGCTTAAATAACAGCATATTTTCTGTAATAAATCTTTCTTAAGATACATTATAAAATGATAAACAGATATTTTTATTTGATATTAAATTGTAATTTGCTCATTGCATATTTAATATTTAATATATTTTATTATATATTTAAATATCACAGCGACTAATAAACATAGCATTTTTTTTTCTATTTTATCTAAATTTAGACTAATTAAACAAAGCTTTTAAAATATATTAAAGTTTCAAACCCTAATATGGATTACATTGTAAATTAGAGCAGCGATGGCAATGACGCTACAATCACGCTATAGACAGTTAAAAACTACTACTTATGAAGTAAATGTCCATGACATCTATTTAAATTCATACCTCCCTTTAATTTCTGAACGACGACGGCAGTGGTCATGAAAATATTGTGTATGTACGATGAAATGATTGTTTTTAATATAACGAGTCTCGTTATTGTGCTATCTAGCGGGTAATTCCACAGTTAGAATTTATGTCCAAGTCAGAGGGAAAATTTGTCGTTAAAGACACCTTCTGCATTTCAATACTTAAACAAGGCTTTCAAAATGTGTATTTGTTTATTCGCATTTGCAACTCTATTTGAGATAAAATGATACATAATTGCCATTATAACTATTTATCATAAAATATAATTCAAATTGTTCTCCATCAATTACAAGACACATTTATATTCTTTTTAGAATTTTACGTTACATTATTTTAACTCATCAGTATCATATCGACAAAAGTTTCAGTAAAATGTCTGAATACATGCTTAACAATTCGTTTGGACGGTGCTGCATTAAGTTTTGAAGGATGATTAGGCAATGCAAGTTTCAAATTCCGTGAAGTTAGCAAAAATTATATTTTTATGAATTGAAACTTATAATTATGTCATGAATAACTTAGAAACAAACTGAAATATGCCTCATTTGATTATAGCCCATTCATGATATTAATTGCAGTATACTGCCGTACAAAGTCCCTATTAATCAAATGAAAGCACAAAATTTTATTGCCCTAAAAATACTGCTAATAAATAGAGAAATTTCGGGTTCCCGTAGGTGAGATGCTTTCTTATTTAGTCTATTTGATAAATAGTTTGAACCAGACTTTTATACAAAGAATTGATAAGCATTAACGGTATTCATTAATATCAAAATGACAATTATTTTTTATTAGGAATTTAAGAATATTCTTAGAGCAAATTTAAAAAAAGGACAAATACAAGCAGTTTAATTTAAAGCTATTTAAGTTTATCATTGATACTTCACGCAAATTATTTCCTATTATTTAAAGTTTTAAGTACAGTACTAAATGATCATTTTAATCATCTACGAAAATTTTGACGTTTAATAGCAGTTAAATATTTGTACTTAAACAAGAAGGTGGTACATCTTTGCTGTAGATACCTGAAAATATATTAAAAATAGAATACCAAATAAAAGTACATTTGATAAAGTATGAATATGCTTTTTTTCATTTTAATCAATAAAACATATATATAAATTACTGTATTCTTAAGAAAATGTCAAATATTATTCAATTAAAAATATTGATCCAAAATACAATTGACTCTAGAATATTAATTATTATAAAATACTAAATTATCTACTGACAAGAATTTTGTTTTCAAATTGTCTTATTTTATAAAAAAAATGCAGTTTTTACTACTAAAAGAAATAAAAAATCAGATACCTTAATACTCAAATACAATAGTTCACAAAACTCAATTTTCAAATTAAACACAAATCTCAGTTGCTAAGTCAATTGCAATTTGCATTACATTTTATGTTCTTATGTTAAGAGATGAACTTATTACAAAAGAAATATACATTGCATTACATAAAGATAATTGTCTATCATATTTCTGTTTCTTAAGAAAAGAAATGCAATTTTTTAAAACAATATGAATTTGGAATCGGATTTTAATGAACAAATAATTTTTTCTTAAAACCCTTGGGTGAATAAGTCTCAATAGGCTTAAAATTTAGATTAATAATTGTTTACAAACAAGTTTTGATTGCATTATTTTTCTTCAGCTTGAGTAAAAAGGAACACATTTGACAAAAAGGTACATGCTCTAGTCCCCATGGGCAGACCAAATTACAAAAATAATGTTAGCATTACAAATAAGCAATATTTTAAAGAGAACAAATGTAAAGTCTTACGTTTTAAATATTTATTCGAATAAATGATGAGGAGGGTAACAATTTCTCCTTCAGCATATTAAAGAATAAATTTTTAATGAAATAGATTTTGAGAAAATACGATAAAGAATTTCGTGCAGCTTCCATGATAGAATGCCGAATGCAATTTTTTATAAAATATTTATAGTTATTTACAGTTTTGTGCAGTTTTAAATGATATTATTAAAAACCTATAATAACAAGATATCATCATCAATTATCTTTGAATTGTTTAATACATTTTGTTATTGATTTTCTGCAAATTATGTAGCTAGAAGTCAATTTTTGATATTTTTGATTTACTTGAATACCTGTGTATGAAGAAAATGATTTCTTAATAATGAATTTAGATTGATGCAGTTTTATATTTATTTGGATCACCCAAATCTCTCATAAATTTAATTACTTCTTACAAATTTATCTTTCATTTATTATCTTATTTTGATCACTAAAACAGTTATTTAAACTAAATTATCGAATACTGTATTTTTTTTTATCTTAAAGATAATATGACTGCAAATAATTCCAAAAAGAAAGCCTAAAAATAATAATTTTTCCCTTGCAAATGTGTAATATGCAATATGCAATTCTAATAGTAAAAAAACAGTGGAAGAAAAATTTGACTAATTATAACACGTAAAGAAATTTAAATTTCAATAAATAAAACTGAATAAATATACACTGATAAAACACAATGAAAACTGTCGATTTTTTTTCTAAAACAGCTGTTTGATAAATCGATTAAAAGAATATTATTTATTTTTTACATCATTTTCTTGTCCATTTTTTTTTCTGAATGAGACTCGCATTTCTTGAGACTTTGACACTGATGTGTTTTTTATATTTTAAATAATTGTGAAGCCTAAAGCCACGTTAACAAATTTTCTATAAAATTCCCTGATGCAATTAATTTTAGCGCAGTGAAAAAATATAGCAGGAGTTACGCTACAATAAAGTTGCCTCAAAACTAGAATTTTTAAGAATTAAGTTTTAAGAATTTTTAAGTTTATCTTTGATGCAATTCAATCGAATTCATGCATTTTTTATTTTCTTGATACTGTTGGGATTTTTTTTTTACCTTTAGCAATTATGGTGCAGAAGATATTTTATGTTGTCTCTGTTACATAGGAAAGGGGAAAACACCTAAGATAAGGTTTTAGAATATGAAAAATTCATTTCAATCTCTTTAAAAGATTTTACTTATAAATAATATATGGCTTAGGGGAGTTTTGATGGTAAAGTGAACTTTAAACCTTGAAGAAGGAAAAATAATTCATCATATTGATTCATCAATAAGTCTTAGTTGAATTAGTTTCTATGTTTCAAGCTTTTCTTCAATAGTTTTTAAAGGGAATCTTGAGTACATTTCATTTTTAATATGTGATGAGAACTTTTGGAAATTCCTTTAGGATGTTCACTCGATTTTAGGAAATATGTAATTCGATTTTTTTAATCACCGTTAACTATCTCATGTTATAAATATTGGATTTTGTGCTCTGGATTACATTATCCATTTATAATATTTTTAAACATAATTACCATTTAATGGATTACATTTTTTTACTGTTTATACTATTAAGGAGGAACTCCTTGGCTATGAATATGAATGGAGGCCAATTTTATAACTTTATAATAAGCATTTCTATGGAAGTCCTCTGGTAAGTGCTTGACAAAGAGAACTGCTCAAGCTGTCTAAACAAATGACTATGTTTCATTTGATAGATATTAACCAAAAATAGAAGCACTGGCAATAAAAACAAAGCCAAAATATACACTTATAGCAACACTAGTTGAAATTAACAAGTTGTACTAAAACACTATCTTCGAAAAAGATTGTGACTGATTTTACTAACAAGAGATTGTTTTCCCCATATCTTTTCAAGTATATTATTTGTGATTATCGGGTAACATTTTGGTATAAAATATTATTTTCAGACATTTAAACAATGCACCTGCACACTATGATATCAAAGATTCAGTCCATCTCTTTTCATCCCTCTGTTATCCATCTGAATTCAAACAATATCAAGCATAAGCATTACGAATCTATTATTAACAGCTATCTTTAGCAATTCTCATTTAAAAATTTAACTTTTTTCGTATCATACTTTTTTTCGAAAAACGCATATTTATTAGACTGTTGTACTGAAATACGCTATTTCTAGAGATAGATACGTTAAGTAGGGTTAAAACTTCAGTATATGATACTGAACAGGAGACATGACACATCTATGTGTTAGTTATTTGTCCTTCTGATCTAATTTAAAAAGTCAAGTTATTGTATAGTTACTTTTTTTAAAAGGGATCAAGTGGTTATATAATTATACATGCAACCTTTTCTGCTGAGTAATTGTAAAAATGTAAGAAGATGAAAGTTCAATAGGAGTCAATAAAATGTATGCATATAATGTTAAGGTTATGTACTTCTTTTGTCAATTTTAAAGCAAGAGTAATTATTTTACATGTGAAGAAAGAATTTAACAGAAATGCAACAAAAGGGATTTCATCAAAATTCATACAATTGAATAATCATATTCTTTATACTTTAAGGATGCAACTCTCCTTAAGAATAATCTGTATCCAACTGCATGGTAAAAGTGTGTTTAATTGTATACTGTATTAATTGTATGTAAAATGCCTAAAATAATATGTCCAAGAGCAAGCTTAAACATTTATAAAAGTATTTATTTTTTCAGTATCTACAGAAGATACAAATGATGCATTCTTAGAGTTTCCATTCTCAAATAGCCCTCTCCTTTGAATCAGACGTATTAAAAACAATCTACATAAAATGATTAATTTTCCCAAATTTAATTGCCGTAACATAGATAAGAGTGATCGAAAATAAAAGCGTAGAAATCGGTAACACTATCTTCGTACATCCGACTTCCATTAAACACTCACCTAACCTTGTTTATCATCCCAAAACCTTAAGTGGATTGCAATCACCCTACTAGTAAATTAATGTCAAAACATCTTAGCAAAACCGATCTTAAACAAAGCGCTGTTTCTTTTCTTTATCGTAAATTGACCGAACAAAATTTTCGAACCACAAATCCGTTGCTTTTATCTTTTAATTCCAGCACCCTATTACCTTGCAAAACAATCCACAAAACAGAATTCCCTACTCTCGTCAAAAGTTAGAGGATGCGCGGAGCACTTTAATTAATAACCTCGAAACCACGCCGGGCGAAAACAAAACGAAAAAACAAGACACTCGAAGAACATGGTACAAAGCAGCCGTCAAGAGATGCTTGACATATAGGACGGCTGCTCGAGATAGTACCAGCGACAAATTTTCGAATCAGGTGTCTCACTAATTATGGACGTCGCACTTCATGAAGCCGGTTTTTAAGAAGTTTATTGCAGCCTCTTCGTTTTAAATTCAACATATATTGAAAGAACAATTCAAACGGAATATGTGGATTAGTTTAGTTTAGTTATATTAACGTGTTACTGTAAAGCAGCTCTTGGGCTATTTCGGGATAGACCGTGATTTTGAAACTCCGTAAAATGACGAGGATAAAACCAGAGTTGGCGTTACAAAATAGTGAAAACATTTAGATTAATTTTTCAGAGAAATTCAACCTAAACAAATTATATACACTTATTTTTCAGCGCAATAAGCATTTTTATTAGGTGAATAATTATTTATTTTTCCAAGTGTAAAAGGTTAATTTTGAAATATTATTTATGAAGTGAAATCTGTATCATCAATAGAAATTCAATGTGATATGCTAGATGCGTAAAAATTAAAAACTAATGTTAACATTAAAAAATGATATATGGTTATGCATACATCTTTAACCGTTTGCATACAAACTGTATTGTAGATCTAACATCAGATCCAAAATATGAAGAAATTTCTACCGTTGTGTGTTAGCGTCCTCTAATGATAACACTGGTTTTATTTAAAATGCTTTTTTCATTATATAAGAAGCAGTACTGTAATATATCCCGTAGCTCTTTCCCTCATTTAATGTTTCATTTTTTTATATTCTTAACTGTCACCTAATTTTGTTGAACATTATAAAATTGTGAATAATAGTTAATATAAAGATGAAAGGTAAACAATTAGAGAAGTAACTGCATCAAACATTATATGTCAAATACTCATATAATTTATAATCATTTCGCTATATTTGTGAGACAGTTTTGATTCTAAATTCTATTCTTGTTGATGCTTCATTGACAAGCATGTGTTTACTCACGTATTGGACACTAATTATTCATATATTTTTCGGAAGCATTAGATAGATTTTTATATAATTTTAGAATAATACATATTATTATTATTGATTTTTTTTCATTTATCCTTATTGAGAATATTTAGATGAAAATTTTATCTCTAATATGGCTTTGTGATTTATAAGTCAAAAAGATAAAAACCATATTTGAAGAAATTTTTTTTGTAATTACTTGTAATTAGGATCAATTACCAATTTCGTTGAATTAAATTTGGATGAAATTATCTAAGAGATGTCAGTTTCATTTTAATATATACCTGGAATTTTTTTAAAGTTTTTTTACTGTATAATATTTTATTCTAAATTAGAAACTTAATAGTGATCTAATCAATGCAAGCCTTGTAGTCAGAGATTTGGTCGTGTCTCATTTATCATTGTGACACCACCCTCTTATAACTTCAATAATGCCAATAATTTATTCCATAAAACACATACAGACCATTCTAAGAAAAATAACAAAACCTTCAATCTAGATGGCGCAATTTTCAGAAGAAATGTCATATTTACTCTGCAGCGAATTGATTTCTTAAAGATATACCATGACCCTTCCGGCCTTATTGGCTGGAGTTGAATATCAAACTGGGCAGAAAATATTTTTATTTTTTTTCTACACAGTATGCTGCTGCTAATCTTATGGATTTTGGCTTTTCCATCTCTAGTAGTCAGCTTGGCTTGACTGAAGCCTTGCCACTGAGAAGTTATGGCTCAAGAAAAGAAAACAAATTCTGAGAAAATTGTTCAAAAAGTATCCTTATTTTCTTACATCGCCAGAAATATATAAGTGAAACGTACTTCCTACATAAAGATGATGGTTTCTCTGAAGCTTCATTTTTATATTTGGAACATTTCAAGAGTGGGTATTGAGACGAATGGTTTAATCCTAGAGAATTCTCCACAGTAGCTAATGAAATTAAAATCAGCTATTACTTTCAACTGTGTTTGACATTTAATTAATAATTACAGAATCTATTATAACTGGTGATGAATTTGAGAAATATAAACAGATATATTTTCTATTTAATCCTTAAAATGATTTTTTTGGCTTACGCTGAAGAATACACGAGGAGTGATTAAAGTTTTACAGGCGAATATATATATATATATAATTGAATTATATTAACATTATATATATATATATATATATAAATTGAAGTTTTTGAACATTTTGATTAATTATCTTGAGGCTTAGGCAATGGGTTGAAGAATTTTGTGATTACCTCTTGCTTGATAGTTTTCAAAAGCTCTTTCGATTCAGACTGATACGCAGCAGTCGCATTAGCAATTTGTTGCTTAAAAATAAGACTTCGTTCCATAGACGGATCAATGTTCTTAAAGAAATCGCAAAGCTCATTTGCCATTCTTAAACCTTCACTAAGATTTTTCAAATTAAATGTCACGTTTCCATTGCTTGTTGAATCATCTTCTTCAATGGGCTGTGAATTTAACATTTCCTCCAAGTCTTTTTCAGTCAGATCTTCATTTTGCGATTAAAGCAATTCCTGAATGTTACTTGATTCTATCGGTTCGAACCGATCTCGTCCTACTCCATTCGCGATTTCGGCTATGTTTGCATTGAACAACATACTTTAGAGAAAGTTGTAATAATATCTATTTTACATTTTTTATTAGTCCATTTGATGGCATTTACAAAAGATATTGGGTTGGATACCTATTGGAATCCTTTTATTATTATGTATGTACATACTAGATCCGCGAATAAAGAAATTTTTAGCCTGGAATATAGGAATTAGGTCGCATTTTTTTAATCCGCGAATAGTGAAAATGCGAATGAAGGAAGCTCGAATAAGGAGCTTTTATTGTACTGAGACCTGAAGCAGCGACAGTAATGGCAAGATGTCTAGAAAAGTGGTCTCACATAGAGGGGCTAACCGTGATGCGGTGTTGCGATTTCTATGGGTAAAGAATGTGACCCCATCGGGCATTCACAGACAAAGAGATAAGTGTACTTGGGCGAAGGATATGCAGGAAGCATGTTGCAAAATGGTGTCGCCCTTTTGTAGATTACTGGGAGGACACACTATATAGTCCCCATTTGGCTCCCACTGAATATTTTCTTTTCCTTTCATTGAAAAAACTTTTATACGGAACAGGGTTTATACCAAACGGTAATGTTCAAAAAGATGCTGAGAACTGGCTCAATATGCAGATGATTCATTACTATCAAAACATGTTAAATTAGTTCAGCGATGTGATAAAGACCTCAGCACGTTTGGTGATTATGTAGAGAAGGGACACCCATATATGTTTCTTAGTTACCATTTGTCTCCTGGGTCTATTGTCGTAATTAAACACTGAACTCCTGAAAAAGTAATCTATAAAGATGAAAACTATGAAACAAATAAATATAATATAATTTTTAATGGATACATTTATATTTTCTTAATTCAAAAACACAGAAATATCTTTGGAAAATATTAGAAGAAAGGAATAATATAATATTTGAAAAGAAACTCACAATCGTGGTTTCACTTAAATAAAAATAATTCAAATTAAATCAATAGGTGTCTTTGATACTTTCTCGCATATGCTCCAATGAAGATCTCATACCCATTTTTTTACATAATATTATGGATCTTTGGTAAGACTGTGAATATCGTGCATGGCATTGGTAAACAATAGATATCACAAATAAATTTTTGGGTTGCTTCTAGCATTTATCTCCATCTATCGAGATAATATATATTTTGGAATTCTTTTACCGATCAATTGAAGCCAAATTTGATAAAATATTTCAATTTTAGAAATAAGACAATATATATTATGTTCAATGATTTAAATAACTGCATTTACGAGTGTGCGTTTGCATGGATGCGAAGACAGAAAAAAAAAGATGGTAAACCATTTATACGTATTTGGTTTAAAATTTGACAAGGACCTATGTTTTATGCTCTGAATCAATTCAAATCTAACGTACTTAGCTTTTGCGCTTGTACTTAACGAGTTCACTTGTACTCTAACTGCCAGACAGACAGATTTCCTATGAATTGAATTTTTTAAAATTCATTAGAATTCTATCATTTATTTAGCGAATTCAGTCATAATACCGTATACTAATTTTTAGCTATTTAAATTAACATCTTTTAGGGTTATGGTGTTCACAGATAGATATACAGACATAATACCAAACATTAGTTTTTTAGACAGAGAGTAGCATGATAATGAGTGGATTTGTCAAAATATCATGTTTTAATTTTTTGACAATAAAATTTTCCATTTCGCTTTCTAGCCTAGATGTAGTGCATTTTCCCCGTGATTTGGATTACGGGTTTGAGTCCTGGTTCAGAGATGGTTATTCTTTATCATGTGTCCTATCTGTGAAAAGCGTGAAAGAGCCCCCTGCAAAAAGGGATTGTGTAAGAGAATGAGTGTCATAATCACATTCAATAATGTCATACTTCTGCCCTCGGGTGCTTAGGGATTTATATGCACAGAAACTACTGCACTCCTCTTTCCCCAATCTCTTTTCTTTGTTTGAACTAGTTAGGAGGGTAGCTAAAAACAAAAATATTCCATCTCTACATCATATACGAGAACGTAAAAAAAAAGTAAAGCGACAAATAATTCCCAGTTTTGAAACCTCCCCACTGTTTTAGTACATAATTTTTATAGAAAAGATGAAAATGTTAATGATAGAATAATAATTACTTCAGACATATACATATTTATTTTGCTCTAGAAGTTTTACTTTGATAAATCAAACATGGTGGTGATTGAAATGGAAATGTGAAAAAACAATATAAGATCAAAAAATTTTCCTCCCTTATACATGCTCCATATCTATCAGATCAACGTTAAAAATTCTGCCTGGTAATTTAGTGTATGTAAATATGAACTAAAAATTTCATGCCTAGTTAAAATTAAAGTTTATTTTACACAAACCCCTATCCATACCTTCATATGCATTCAAATTGTGTCTATATAATTTCGTTTTAAGTAAATACTCGAATACATGAAACAATTCAGTTTCTTCTTCACTCATAAAATTCAAATATTCTATGAAAACAATTCACGCATCGGAGACTAATTATGGAAATCGACAATGAGAAACGGAAAAGCTTTTTAAACTGAAAGAAATTTATTATTACACGTTTGAAACAACCAATAAAAATATACTCTATTTGCATGGTTATTTCTATGCTCAGTTTTTCTAATTCAGAATGACGATGTTCGTCGAAATATATGTAAATGGAAAATAGGAAATGCACTTCCTGGCATAAAAGAATGTGTTAAAAAATGTTCATCTATGAATATTTCAACGTAAAGATTAGAGATCGATGCACTTGTTTTCAAAAGAATGGTCTTTTAATCTAAAACCCAGAGCGATGTAAAATAATGCATTTTCTGAAATGAAATGCTCTAAATATTAATACTTCAGGACGGCGAATTGGGAATTTGCCGATCCTGCATGCATCAGTAAATGTTGCATAACTTTAAAAAAATAGAAGCAATTGTTTTTATGTTTATTTCACAAGAATATTTCCCATGAACGTTTGTCAGATGCTTCAATGCGTTTGGCAAACGAGCCTTTTGTTTAGCATATATTAAAGAGGAGGTAGCTTCACAATTGTTGGAGAAGAAAAAAAACATTTCAAATTCATATTACGTCCAAAATATTAGTGTTTTCCTTTAATTTTGTGCTTTTATTGAGGAGAAGAAAAGAATAATTATCTTTTACAATACAAATTTATTAATTTCATCTGTCATTTATTAAAGCAAAATATGTGTTTTTAGGTATTCTTTTACATTAAAGGCAATAATAACTCTCTTCATTCTCGTAAATTGCTATTTCGATACATTTAAATCTGTAGACCTTCAAATAAAATTCAGTTTGATAATATTTATATGCATTTTAAAGAAATGTAAAACTGTGAAACATAATTATTCAGCTGAAAATTACTTTTTATATTTAAATGCCTCTTACATAAAAGAAGTGGCTTCAAATTAAATTCAACTATCTTATCTTTTAAAAATAAGACTATTTTATATTTATTTTAAAAATTAGCATTCATTATCAGTGCATTCAAAATATAAATATCAGAAAATTTGAAATTATTTTTAAAAAATGTTATTCAATACATTGATTTAATACATGAGAAATGTATTGATTTAATAAATTTGTCTCCGCTTATTACATACTTTCTAGATGATTATTTTATTTACATTTTATATTTAGTATGATTATTTATATTATATTTCTACGTAGCTTGTATAAAAGAAATGATTTCAAATTCTCATACTTTATCATCTAAGGATCAGATTATATTATATTTGTTTTAAAAATTTGTATTCTTTATAAATATATTTAAAATATAAATAATTTAAAAGTTAAATTTATTTTTAAATATTATTTAACACGTTGATTTAATCCACGAGAAATGTATTGGTTTCATACATTAATCTCCGTTTATTGCATACTTTCCTCGAGAAAACTTTATTTATGCTTTATTCAATTACGAAAAAAAAATGTTGCAGAACGAAAGAAAAAAAAAGATTCCAAGAATAGCAGGTTAAAATGTTCTTTTTTTTTCACAACGAGTTGTTAACAAAGCGAAATTTCAAAGATCTTTCCAATGATATCTTGAGAAAGAGGCAATTCATACCAAATGTTGCGTATTTGTAGAGCATTTTGTAGCAGGTTCATTTAATAGAGGAATACTTTCACAAGTAATACAAATTTTCCACTTACTTCAGTAATAATAAAAAAAAAACATTTTTTTTCTCACGAGAGAAACATAACTTGGCTGCCATTACCATTTATCCCCTATGTCATCCATAATTTTGCCCATTTATGAGGAAGAGTGGCAATAAGGGTAATTCTCGGTCATTGCCTTCTCAGTTTTAAAAATAAGCGCATTAGAAATCAAATTAGTAATAAAAAGGATAGAAATAGGATTTCCCGGGTTGCTAATGAATGAAAGTATTTAAAATTATTGTTCACTCTTTTCACTTTTGTTTTATTTTATAGCCGAAAAAATTGTCTCTTATTATTTTTTCTTTTAGTTGCTTGCCTTTATGATAAAATTAATGTTTTTTTTATAAAAGTTGTGAAAGCTTTATTAGTATTTAATTATTTATGGATCTATAGATTTGTGAATATGTTTCTGACATAATTTTATTATTTTTATTTTTCAATGAATGTTTCTTACAATTGATTCTTTTTACTAATTTCGAAGAAATATACAAATAGTTTCATTTGTGAAACAAGTGAAACTATACATCTTTGATTTTAGTTTATTTTTTGAAGAAAGTTTTATTTCAGTTTTCATTAAATGCAGTATTGAGGATAATGTCCATAATATGAAAGATAAATTTAATTCCACACAGCAAATTATTTTCCAAATGCAGAGAGACAGCATTTAAATATTTCTAAACAATAAAGCATTATTTAATGCCACTGCTCTGTTAAAAAAATATTTTTGTGTGTTTTTTTTTCATGTAAAATGACGATATTGAGTTATTATATTTTAAAAAATCATGAATTTGTTGAAGAGGTTGTGTTATTTATTTAAATTCTGTATTACTTAATTTTTTTTCCATATTTTTTTTTCAAAAAGATTTAAATTACCCGACAATATGATTCAATACTGTTTTTCCTTCAATGTACTTCCTACTATAAATTATTAATTCAACAAGAAAAGATAAAAATAAATTCGAATAGCGTATATTACTTTGATAATAAGGTTATTATTTGAGAACGAAGACAACACTCATAAATCTTCTACTATTCGAGTAATTTTGGAATAATGATTTGAAAAATAGAAAAAGTTATTTTATTTTATCTGTATGAAAAAGTTATGATGAAACAACCCTTATTTCGTTTCTAAGATCAATCAAATGTCATATGTGTATATGGAACTATATAGTATGGAATTTTGAATTATGCATTAAACTCTATGTGTCAATTTAAGTGTTAACTCATTTATATATAATAATTTTAAAAACACAAATAAGGCCATTGTACAAAAATAACGCATCATTATAAATAGACAAGGAGAGCATTCCAGAAATTATATTAAAATTCATTTTTTTTGTAAAATACAGATTTCTATTGGAAAAGAATCCGAGTAAAAGTCATAAAAATATCAATGTTGTTGATGTTGTTTATTTTACTGGAACAAGAGCCATAACTGGCTATACTGCTCCGAGCAAATGGTAAAATCAGAGCAGAATTTAAAAAAATAAAACGATTTGAAAAGCCACTGACTTAAATATGTGAAGACATACGATCTGTGAATGATGTAACATATAACTTTCCATGCTGGCAAAATGGTACATGTGGCAATATCTCTTCACATTTTTTTGTCAACTATATAATGAATTATTATTTTAATTCGTCCCATGAATATATCCTCAATTTTCTGAAATTTTTTTCTTATCACATTTTCCTCTAGAGGTGATGTAAATACTGTGTATTATGATCCAAAAAATACAAGAACATCATTCTGATGAGTCCAACGCATCATTATAAATCAATTATTAACAGACCATGCAAAATTCCAGAAATTATATTAAATTACAACGCCAGTAAAAAGTAATAGGTATTCTTTATCAGATCTTTGAATACATACATGTCTAAACGGTAAACGTCATTTTTGAGAATTATTAAGTTCTAAACAATGAAAATTAGTTCTCGTAATTAAGTTTATATTAGTAAAATCATGCTTAAAAAGTACTGTTCTGTAACATTACTGTTCTTAACTTCCTGTGGTTGGTTTAAAGTATTTATAAAGGATATGCGTTGAATTCAGTTAAGTAAAAAGAGCTTCAGAGCAAGAAATGTAATCAATTGCAGAAGAAGAACGTTTTTGAGGAAAAAATATTCTTCTCATAAGAAATAAGCAAAGAATTCGGGTTAGAGTATATGTATTATACTACATTTTTTTACACGCGGTGACATACCACTGCACAATAAGCCCAAAAAATAATCGATGATTTCAAAATGTCATAAAAAACAGTTACTTGAATTTTTAGGCAAAATCTCATCATCTCTAATTATTTCGATCTTTCATTCCAAAGAAAAACATTTGTCCTCAAATTACCTTTTTGATATCTAAAGAGGGTAGCATCAAACATTATGTTATCCAACAGCAAAGAAGACAGTTCATGATAAAATATACAGGGTGGTTATAAGTTCTTCATTGAAATGGTAAAAGAGAAACTACTACACCAAATGTTATCAAATTTGATAGTAGTTTAAAGGAGGTCATAAATTTACTTTTCCATCAAAAATTCACTACCGGGCGAAAAATGGTGTTATATGTAACATTGTTCAGCAAAAAAGATTTGAAGACATCGGCTTAAAGTGTATATAACCGTTTCTGATATTTGTTACAAAGCACCATTTTCTAAACGCAAGTTAAATCTTAATACTGCATTTTCAGTATTTCTTAGCTTATTAGGAGGAATATTTCACACATGTCGGTGCACCACATCTTTCAGTTCCCCCAAATTGTTTAGATTATCGGCATAACAGAATTTGTTTTGTTTAATGCACATATTAGCATACTTTGTAACATGTTTAGGAAAAGATTAAACACATTTTAAACCAGTGTCTTCGTGTCTATTTTGCTTAATAAAACTGTGTACATCTTCATTTTCCCTGGAGGGGAGTTTTTGAACTATTTTTCTGGAAAAGAAATTCCCCGTTTAAAATATTACCAAATTCAATAACATTTAAACCAGTAAATTTCCATTTATGACCATTTCAAAATGGAGCTTTAATTCCAACCAACCTGTATGCACTAAACTATTCAATGCCGTAATGCATTTAAACTGAAACTTGATATTAATCCGTTCGAAATCTAGTGTATTTTGAAGTAGTACTAAATCTTGTTGAGACACGTCGCCTATGAAATAAGAGGAAATGCAATTACGTGAAGCATCCGTCTCTGGGAATGCTGTAGAATTTAGAAGAGAAGATGGATTTGATCTATCGTGACCTTTTACTTTACAGATTTCTTAAAATGCGAGATATCTCCTTTCATTTGTTCTTACCTTGTATTTTTATTTGATCTGAAATGACCCTGCATTCAAAATTCTATCAATTAAGAATATTTATTTATTTATTGATAAATTTCAGAAAGCTGTCAAATTTACTTTTTATGTTTTCAAATTTTCTTACAAGCTAATGGCGTCCCAGAAGATCAATGATTCAGCAATATCTCAAGCATCACATCAAATCAATAGCCTTACAAACTTTGAATTGAAAGTTCTTAGATTGCACCAAAAAGGTTTTGTAAATCTTATAATATTTATATAACATTTTATAAGGTGCTAAAAACAATTTAAATTTGTATTTAAGTTTGCTGTGTTCTAAATGTGCTTTACAATTAATTATTATGTATTTACAGCTTTTCATATTTTTTTAAAATATAAAACAAGATTTTGAAGTATTAAAAAAAGGGATGAAGTTCCACTTTGAAGTGGTCATAAATGGAAAACTACTGGTTCAAATGTTATCGAACTTGGTAATATTTTAAAGGATTAATTTATTTTTCAGAAAAATAGTACTAAAAGAACGAATAAATTATTCCAACTTATATATTTATATGGGTTGCCATACTCATGCGGCTTATTCTGGTATACACTGAAGTGACAAAAGTCATGGAATAGCAATATGCAAATATACAGATGGCAGTAGTATCGCAGCGAAAAAGTATAAATGCCGCAGTTCGTTTTCCAGAGCTTTCATTTGTGTTCAAGTTATTCATGTGAACAGGTTTTTCGTGATGTATGGCCGCACGACGAGAATTAACAGACTTTGAACGTGGAATGTTAGTTGGAGCTAGACGCATGGGTCATTCCATTGCGGATATCGTTAGTGAATTCAACATTCCGAGATCCACAGTATCAAGAGTGTGCCGAGAGTATGAAATTTCAGGCATCACATCCCATCATGGACAGCGCAGGGGGCGACCACCTGCACTTAACGACCGAGACCGCCGACGTCTCTCTAGAATGGTCAATGTTAATAAACACGCAACACTTCGTCAAATAACTGCAGGAATCAATGTGGGACGTACGAGGGACGAGTTCGATGGGACTGTGCGGCGAAATTTGTCTTCCTTGGGCTATGACAGCAGAAGACCGACTCGAGTGCCTTTACTGACAGCACGACATCGCCTCCAGCGACTCTCCTGGGCTCGTGAGCATATCGACTGGTCCCTAGACCAGTGGAAAACCATGGCGTGTCAGATGAGTGACGATTTCAGTTGTTACGAGCTGATGGTAGAATTCGAGTGTGGCGCAGACCCCACGAAGCCATGGACCCAAACTGTCAGCAAGGCACTGTTCCAGCTGGTGGTGGCTGCATAATGGTGTGGGCTGTTTTTACATGGCATGGACTCGGTCCTCTGGTGCAAATGAACCGATCATTGACTGGAAATGGTTATGTTCAGCTGCTTGCAGATCACTTGCAGCCATTCATGGACTTCACGTACCCACACAACGATGGGATTTTTATGGATGACAATGCGCCATGTCACCGGGCCAGAACTGTTCGCGATTGGTTTGAAGAACATTCCGGACAATTCCAGCGCATGATTTGGCCACCTAGATTGCCTGATATGAATCCCATCGAGCATTTATGGGACATAATCGAAAGGTCCGTTCCTGCCCAAACTCCTGCACCATCCACACTTTCACAATTATGGACGTCTATACAGACAGCATGGCTCAATATTCCTGCAGAGGACTTCCAACGACTTGTGGACTCCATGACACGTCGAGTTGTTGCACTTCGCCGGGCAAAAGGAGGACCGACACGATATTAACAGTAATCCCATGACTTTTGTCACTTCAATGTAGTTTGACATACAATCCTGAATATCTTCAAGAAAGTTCTCAAACACTCACAACTCTTACAAGATGTGTCTGGATTCGTATTATTGTTTCAACTTTACTTGTATAATAAATAGGCTGTGCACACTTCAACTGTAATTTCAAAGAAAACTATCAACAATTTTATGAGAATACTGGATTTGTTTAACAATTATGTTCAGAGTAATGCTTTGAGTATTGAATTATAATCTTTATAAATGTGAAGAATTATTTTTGGCTCAATTGCAAAAACAATATCTTTTGGTAAATTTATCAATGTTTTCGTCAGCATTTAAAATGAGTAAAATTGTCCTAAAGTAATCTTTATTCTGTACTAGTTTTTACCCTTAAATGGGAGATGGGGCATCTCAATCAGATTTTATTTTTAGCTCAATCGAATGGATTGACCCAGTACATTCATGTTTCGTGACCTTCAATACAAGTGGATGTTTTCAATTGATGCTTATTCAGCTATTTGTTTGTGAGACGTCTTCAAAACCGCATCTCCCTGTAAATGTAAAGTATTATACAAGGCTTAGCAAATGACTGAAAGACTTTAGTGCTAGAAATATCTTTCAATCTACTGATTCTTTTATGAAGTAGAGCTCGAGAAACTTATAAATAAAGCAGAAAGTAATTTTAGAGGTGAAAATGATTGTACCGAAAATTTTTTTCGATGAAGGTTCGTATTCAAGTTATTTTTCATGTATGTTCAAATATAATTAATTTTTCTGACAATAATGTATTTTGAAAAATTTATAAAAAGTATTAATATACTATAACGTTCCCCTGTCTCTTTCGTGATAAGTGGCATTTTCAGCGAGCTTTGTCAAACCTTGTTACAATCCTCAAATGTTAAATGCCACCAGATTGCCAGATGAGGATACTTTTTCACCCGTGTGATCGTCGCATCTGATTATTAGTAATGTCTAGCTGAAGAACTACATGTATGGTTCATCGTTAAAAGAAACTTATTGCACCTTGAAGAGAGTCAAACTATCTGGATGCTAAATTTTTTCCATTGTGAAGGGACTGTCATCCATATGTGTTCCGGAACTGTCAGTTACGAGGACATTCCTATTATCGTCTGGTGCCACTGAGGAGGGGCATTTGCTATACATCTATTGGGCGATACAGAGCTCAAATGGACCAATGTAAAATAAGAGGCGGAGATTGGATAGATATAAAGTGCAATATTTTTTTTAAAGAGAGGTGGGGAGAAACGTTTTGGTTGCGAACTGCTGAATGACACTCTACTAGTTGAAGTTCGTTAAATACCGAAAGCTTCCCTGGAGTAATCGTGTTAATTAACAACATATTAGGTACTGGTGGTGTTATCTCTCCGAATCTATGGAGAACTTGTTTCACGATAAATCTTCGACTATTGTCTAAATATCATCAACTTCCATATGGTGTAAATGTCAAATATTTTTACATAGATGAGAACAAGCTGTTCTTCTGCACATAAATGGCTATATATAAAGGAATCGTCTGAAATTCAATTCTCTTATTTGATCGGTGAGGTTCAAGGCATTGCAATACCAAAAGATCTATCTACAGAGTTTGTAGTCTGATTTTTTTCTTGTATATAACTTGTATATTTATATTAATCTCGAAAACCGAGCTATACAAGCCGATAAAAAAAGGGCCTATTTTACCCATTTCCAACGTATTATTATTTTATATATAATTGTTGAATTTTGCATCATATTGCTTTGCAGTATACCTCTGCATGCTGTAAAAAAAATCTAATTTTAAAAGAAAAATGTTTTTTAAAGAATATTATATGCTGTAACAGGTAATTTAAGGAAGAAATGTGTGTTCAAATGGAATCATTTTTTTCCATGATAAAATAATTTGAGAAATTTCTAAAACATATTTATATATCTAGAAATACATCAGCACGATTTATTGACAGATTTCATACTATTTTTTCTATAAAAAATTAATTTTAATATAACGATAATGCAGTTTCGTATACCTCACTTACCTAGTTAAGAATAATAGCAATAAATGAATGCTTTTCAGCGAAATAAATATAAATTTTAGGTATTACTGAGGAAGCATCCTTTACCTTTTCTAAATCTAATTAGATATATAGTTACCTTTAAACAACAATTTAATTGAATTTTGTGATTTTTTTAAATCTCAATATTTAGTTTCCTTTAAACATAAATTTCATTGAATTCTGTGAAATTTCTTTAATCTGCTTACTCTTAAACATAACGCTCCATTACTATAATTTTTTTGTATGTAGTTTACTTTGAGAAATTCTTCTGAACGTTACACCATATGATGAAGGTTCGACATTTCATAAATATTTACAATGATAATATAAGCTTAAAAAATTATTTAAGTAATTAATTTTTAGAAAAAACAAGCAATTAAATGAAATGTGCCATTAACTGGAAGCATTATTATAAATTCCAGATAGTTATTTTTTATCAACTATGCAAACATTTTAGAAAGACATTTTGCTGGAAAAAAGATAATTTAGTATAAATTAGTTTACAAAAATGCAATTAGCAGATAAAAATATTGCATTAAAAAAAGATTTTGGTAAAGTAAAAACAATTTTCTTAGCTGTTTTCTTTAAAATGATAATTATATTTTATTTCGTATAAACAAACATGCAAAAAGGATTTTAGAAAGCAATCAGAAAAGTAATTTTATTTCAAATTATTTTTACTAATGATTATTCAACATTTGTTTACTTTGTGCAAGTGAAGTGATATATTTTGTCTCCATTTGATTTAGGAACATGCAAGTTTGAATATATAAAATGATAAATGAATTTGCTACGGTATAATTTCTAAATCAACTTGAATAATTATATGAATAAAGCAAAATAAAAGATGTTACATTATGAAAAATGTTTTCTAAATTTGCAATATGTCAGAGGCCTTTCATCAGGTATTGGAAAATTCACAAGATTCTTATGGTAATAATGGATAATTTGCAATGAATTAATTATGTGCATTCAGTATATTTTACATGAAATGTATTCTGTTTCCTTTTATATGAAAATATATATAAACCAGAATATTGGATTATTTGAGTTTTCAATTGTTTGGTGTACATGTTCATGTTTTGCTTTTGCTTTATTTGACATTTTTTCCAATTTTATTTTTATATAATTATGGTTAATTTTTTTGGTTAATTTTCAGCATGAACTTCTCATTTAAAATATTATCTTACCTAAACTATGAAAACTAAATCACTTTATTGTTGTATGTCTATTAGCAACAACTACAATTTTATAACGCATAACAATAAAAACTCTTTTAATTTGCAACACATTTCATTCCATAGAACGCATAGAGTGACTACTGACGAAAGATTAAATGAAATATAACCAGAACTATATGAGTTCTGATTAGGAAAATTCTCAAGTTAGAAAGCATAATAAATTATGAAATAATTATGAAGAAATAATATTTTTTTTAATCCAGTGAATATCAACGCGCAATATAAAACAGTTAAACAGTATAAAAATGCGAGAAACCTCACCTGTAAATTAAATTAAATTTTAAAAAAATTAAAAAACCGTGAAAATGTTTAACCTCCAAAATGCCTCACGAAGACTAATTTTATTATTCCTAAACATTTTATATGCAGCAAAAATTTGAAATTCATACACATAAAAATATTTATGGATCTTGATATTAATATAGTTTTTATTACTTTAGAAATACATTATAACTTTTGAATGTTAAATTTAAAATTAAAAAAGTTTGCTGAACCGCAAAATTTTCTCATTTTTCCTAATACTTTTTTTGTCTGAAGTTAAATAAAGTCAAGGAATTTGTATGTACATTCTCTCATTAATATATATATATATATATATATATTTAACAATGAATATTCTTAATTGCATAGAATTTGATTTTTTTTAAAAAAATTTCTCACAGAGAATTTCCCAGAAATAATTTTATATCAATATTTTAGGACGCTGCTATGAAAATATTTTTAGAATCATATTTCTGAAACCATCTCTATGCGATTTTTAAAAAGGATAAATCTAATCTTTCCTTTATTAAATGATTAAAATTTTATCTTTGGCTTTATATTCATGACTTGTAGATTTTTTCAAAATTTATCTTTATCGATTGAATCCACCAATTAAAGATAACACCTCCCTCAATGCAAATATTTGACTTTCTTCTTAATGGTGTGAAACTAATGAGAACTGCTGCGTATAACATCCTAATTTCAAAATGAGTCAGCAGACATGGTGCTCAAGGCACAAAGGGTATTGAAATGAAAATTTGGGACACAACAATATGTGTATAAATAGCATTCAAAGATACACTAAAAGCCTGAGCACAACGAGCTGTAGGATACCTTGTGCCTAGAATTCCTGGGGCAGTGATGAGACTCAGTCCTTCACAACATCTTTGTCTGAATTGAACTTCTCTTTCAGAATTTTTTTTTTTTTGCATCGTACAAAACGCATGAAAATCGGAAGGCGACACGTTCAGGCTATAGGCTGGATGTTCAAGCTGCTGCCACATGCACTTGACCAGTACCGAGTGTGTGAAGGTGACATGTGGATCCGCATTATCATGGAGCAGAGCTGTGCACTCCATGGGTTGATATTACACATTCTACTGTCAGAAATCGGATAATACCGCTCTGCTCCTCAATCGTAGAATGTTACATTGTGAACGCCATTCTGTCTTCACATGCACTGTAACGTCAATTGGATGGTGCTCTTTATAAGAGCCTCTGCTCTCTCCTGCGCATGCAGGCGCCTCCTTCGCTCTAGACCGGAGGTGGCACTGTCATCACTAGCTGTCTCGATATGTTCTGTCATAGCGGCATCGGCAAATATGTTAACGATTACGTTATTACGACCCTTCTTCGCTTTTCATTTGGATACACCTTGCATTTTTGCAGTGCATTCATACAATATTATGTTTCTTTTCTCAATCAGAGTTTAGCGGTTTAAAAAATAATAATCTTACGCAAAGGCACAAATGTAATTCGCATACACTTAAAAATAATTATAGGTCTTTTATTTGATTATCAATTGCATCTAAGGGTAAATTTTAAAACTAATATTTTTTCTCGTAAATAGCATCATATATAATATATATCACTTTTCTACAGATTTTTAAAACCATGTATTTCTATTTGAAAATCAAGTAAACTATTAAAAAAGCAAAATCGTTTTTTTTTTCATTTAAATGGGTAAATCTTTAAAAAATTTCAGAATATTAATTGTAAAAATTTAAAACTGTATATATTATGAAAACAACACAAAAATGTCTCTGAAAAATCTGCATGTTTTACAGTTTAATGCAAGTATTTTCTTTATTTATTCAGATAGAGATTTAAAAGAACTTAAAATGCAATTCTCATTTCGCATTCTTTTTTGGAAAATGCCCGTGGAATAACATTAAAGTAAGTGACATATTTTCCCCCTTATTCCGACATTGTTTTCCTTAATGGCCTTTTTTTATACAATTACATCAGTTTATTGCTTTTTAAAATTCTTTCAACCACATTAACAATTACTTCCTGAGTAAATGATTATTCCTTTATCTATTGAAAAACTACATCGTAAACAATGTATAAATGTTTAATTAAAGGATTTTTAATGGAAATGGAAATAAAAAAAAATTATTTATACGATAATTTTTCTGAGATTTAAAAATCACTTTCTTTAAATGATATCAAAATATGGGGACGAAAAAAAAGATTTAAAAGAATGAACGAATTATTTTCGATAAAACATTATTATAAATTTTATCTACATTTTTTAAATGGAAAATAAAGCAGATATTAATACATTTTATACTTTTTTTATATTGGACTTTTAAATTTTACATATAAGACTCATTGTTTTCAAAATTAATTCATCGTAGATTTTCTATAATTAAAAATTATTAATTAATTATTATTAATTAATCTATAATTCAAAATTTTGTTAAATTTATCAATATTAAAATTGGTTATTTTGTAATTAAAAATAAGCTCTAAAATATGCATTTACTATTATTATTTTTAAAAGCATTGTAACCAAAAAAACAAACAAAAATAACTTAATGCCATTATCTTCGTACGATTTTTGGTTGCAATTATAACATAATTTCTCTAGTAAAGAAATTATTTTGTTTTGAATTTCAAGAATGATCTGAGAATGGATTAAATTTTAGTTTCTGAAATTTTATCCAGATAAAATAGCATTATGAAACGTAAACTATTTTGTATGGTTCCATGTAATCAGAAAACTGAAATAAAAACAGGATCATTTACTATTATTAATTAAAAATAGGATATATTATACTTAAAAAATTTATCCATAATTGCACTATTTTTTTACAATTTCCTTTTTTAAAGATCTTTTTAGTTAAAAGATTCCGTGGTATTGGACAAGAATATCAAATAGAGAATTAATAGTCTGAATAGGAAAAATAGGTCAGAATCAACAAGAAATTTATGGAGTGAAATGTACAAATCTTGTTCATTATTTACAGAATTTTTAAAACTTTATGGCAATACTGCTGAAATTTTTGAAAATTTATTTCGCTTTCAAACGATAAAACTAAATTACAGGTAAGCCGAGGTTTGTAAATTATTTGTCTGAGTATTGCCTCTAGATTGCAGGCTCTATCATGAATATATACTTTGAAACAATGAAAATTTCTCCCATAAACTATGTAAAATTTTAAAATACAAGGCCAAAGAAATCATCTAAAAATCAATTATTGAGTAGCAAAAACGATTATTTTATCATTCATTAAAACGCAAATATTCCAAAACTATTTCTACCAAAATTGGTATTTGTCGAATTTAAATTTATCATGCCATTTTTGTTCACTACTGTATTTTCAAACACACGAATTTTTTCATGATTGTTACAAAATATCTGATCATTTTATTTTTGGTTGTAAAATTTGTTCTTATTTTCATTTAGATAACTAGTCTTTTCATTTTTCTTTGATACCTTAACATTTTCCTCGTTTTCTATTCTGTCCAAAAAGAACAGCCTCCGAATAGAGCTTGACTACCATGATAACATATTCAGAATAATTATTACTGGCTTAATTATTATAATAATTTACTGAAGAGCATTTTACAGTTATATGTAATTATTCAAATATTAAAAAAAAATTACTTAGTTAAATATAACATTGATTTTTAAGTGGATTATTTGGACCATAACTATGATAATCCTGTTCAGTATAATGTGCTACCTTATTTACTTTCAGAAGAGTCTTTAATTAAATTCTCAGTCTTGAAAACAGCATATGGGGAACAAATACGGTTTTTTTATATGTTAGAGAATGTAATCCTTTGCGCCAGTGAATGTTTTATATTGAATAACTTATTTATTATTCTATATAATTATAGAATAGTAAATGCATTATTATTAAGAACTTGCTATCTTGATAGCAAAATATGTATTAATAATAAATATACTATATCAATATATTTATCACATTTGAAACGTTTTCAAATTTTATTTCCGCGTTGTTATAAAATGTAATTATTTAAATTTGGTAAATATATTACATAGAGCTTATGTTTTCAAATTTCTATAAAAAATTTTATTGAATATTTTGTATTTTTATCAATTTCCGCTTTTTGGTTAGTTCTTTACTTCCATGCAAAGGTTATTATATTGTTAATAATCTTATGATCTGTATTAATATATAATTATGATTACTTTTATTAATAAAGATGAATTGTTTTTATAAATAAAATGCTCAGACAATACAAAACCATGTTGATTAAAACTATATAAGTAGATTCGGAAATCGAACTTTAAATATTAACAATGGCAATATTCATGCTGTTCAGATTTGTTTCAAATAATACATTAAATCTATTGATCTAAACAAATATTTGTCATGTTTTCGGTTTAAAGTTTTAAGTTTATTCATTGCAGAAAATTGTGTGTGAATGCTATTAATTTTTAAAAATCAGTAACTTTGTTACGGAGCACATGTTGCGACTTCTACTATTTTCATGATAAGATTGATATTTGTTATCTGTCATGTAATGTATGTCCCAAATTAAAGGACAGGAAATTAAAGGACATGAATCCCTTCTATTACATGGATATACACTCAGCAACATGCTTCTGATGACTGTTGTAAATCGAGTTCCTATACAATACAAACCATATAAGACCTATCCATTTGTTGGATACTTGAAGTTTGTAAAAAACATTTAATAATTTTCCGTAAATAAAAGATTAAATACTACATCATAACTTAGACAAAATGATATTATCTAAAAATATCAAAGTGACTTTTTTTGCCGTGTACTCCATAAAGCGTGTAGAATATTTTATATTGAATTATAGTTATCTGAAAACACAATCTGTGATGTAACTAATACCAAAATTTAAAATGCTTCTGTACAGAAGCTTTCAATTTTCCACTGCATCATGAATGGAAATTCAACTATAATGATTAATATATTGACAGTGTATTATTTGATATCCACTTCTTAATAACCGGCAACATTATTATAATTTCTCCACAAGATTATAAAAATTGCGACAAATACCAAAGTCATCTCGACTGATTCGAACACATTTATATATAAGTTTGAATTAAGTAGATAGAATATTGGATAAAGGGATTTATCTATCCAAATATTTAACTTTTAATGACTAACCTATAGCTGTAAGAATTTTTCTATGCAGTTCATAAAGAAAATCAAACACTTGAAGTCTTGTAGAAATAATAATAAATATTTAAAGCTTGAAAGGAAAAATAATTGTAAAGAGCAAAGAGTCGAATACAGATTTGAGCTAATTAATGGAACATTTTTCGTTTTAATAAACGTCTGGGCTGGCGTCCTGATACAAGGGTACCTCTTCCTCCCCATGATTTGAAAGTCTCTGCTTCGAGTCCCATTCTGGGAAGATCGTTCTTCTATATATGAGGTGTATGAATATGTGCATCCATGTAAAAAAGGGTTGACTCGGACAAGAGACGCTGAGTCGGTTTTAATCGGTGACATAATTGTCAGAGGGCTGGTAAATTTCCATAAGTCATAACAAAACAGCATAAACAACTGCTGGGATTCTTTTTATGTCATTGGAAGAAGGATTTTGTGTATTGACAATTTCTTTATTTTCAATTAAACGATATCTAATTGAAGTAAACTACCGTATGATTTAAAAAAAGTTTTTTCAAAAAGTATAGTTCGAAACAAAAATTAGTAGAATGATAAATTTTATATACAAATATTTATTTCATGAAAAAACTAATAATGTTCTCAAGGCAAATTTTAAACTAGAGTTTGAATTGAATTTCCAGCTTCTTATCTTTAAACGTTTGGATCTATATTTCTGACTGAATGTTTCATATAATTACCCAGTATTGTTTATTCCAGTTTAATTAAAGTACAATCAGATTATTTTTCTCCTATACATAAATTAGCGAATGTATTACTTTATAATTATTTGTTACAATTATCAGTCATCAGTTATATTTCCAATACTGAAAAAAAAGTAACCAATTTTATTTAGTAATAATTCACTGATTTCACCTCAGCAAACTATTTCCATTATTTAAACACTGGATATTTTAAGGCCATTGTGTAAATCTCCTAAGTGCTACAAAATTGCTAATAGGTTCAAGATATTTTTCTGCTTTAGCGTGGTCATCTTTTACAAACATATTTGATAGCGATCCCAATATGAAATAAAACGTTTATTAGCTTCAAAGTACACTAATATTAATTGCCCTGTGAACTACAGATTGTTCTGTAACAAATGGAATGTAGTACCATTCATTAGAGACTAAATAATGCTAAATATCCATTATGTGTAAGTATGTGTATGTATGCTTGGCCTTAATAAATTAGAAGTTTGAAGGAGCCCACTTTTTGAGCTTTAAATATATTTGGAAGTCAGGTGCTAGCGGAATATCTGCTTTTATCTGTTAACAAAGAATTACGAATTTAATATTTCCTATCATGTCTCATACCGACTCTCCATTTTTCATGTATATCTTAATTTTTTATTATTGAAATTAATCATTTCTTCATTTTCCTTAATCTGGGTGAGATTAATTGAGATTGCTAACAATATGGAAAAAGGATTTTATATCGTGGTATTTGAAGAAATATTTTTAATTTGTCGAAATTAATAATAATAAGAAAGCAGTAAAAGTTTGATTTCTATTTATTTTTAAAAAAATGTATTGCATTCTTAAACATGAAACTTTAAGCTACAAATTATTGTATATTAAAATTATATCATAACTTCAATTAAAAAACAAAACATATATATATATATATATATATATATATATATATATATATATATCTTTTGCTTGCTTTTAATTCCAATTATAACAGATGCTATTTATGACTGATTTCTCTTCTAGTAATAACTAAATAACTTTTTTTCAAATTTTCATTCAACCCCACATTATTTTATTTAATGTTATTTATGTTTTACACTTAATGTTATAAAGTGTAGTCAGACATTTTCTTTTCGGAAGTTTCAATAATTGCCACTTTCACGCATCGTTAAGGCTATTGTTCTTTTTTCGAAAAATATTTAACAAATTATATCTATATGCTTCCACTTTTTAGCTTGTTGAAACCAACTAAACATTTTCATAAAAAAAACCTAAAAACTGATTTTTAATAATTTTTTTCCACTTTTTCTGTATTTCTATTCTATCCTATATTGGATCTATTATTTTTATTTTCTATATTTAAGAATATAGAAATAATAGATTACAGAACTTAATATTAACTTCTTAAGTTGTGATTAAGTCTAGTCTAGATTTCAGTCTAAATGAAGTAAAAATCTTATTCATTAAGAAGGAAAAATTATTAAAAGTAAAAATGAGAAAAGATTATTCAGTTAATATAAAAAGGAAATTTCGATCTAACAATTAGAACATATATAGCTAGTTAAATATTTTGATATTGAGTATTTTCATCTTCAAAATGTACTAAAATAACAGGTACCTAAATTTTGGAGGGATTTTGAAGAATTAAAATCGATCTGAAAAGTTCATATTCAAAAGTTAAAGCACTGTCGGTAAATTCATTGAAATATCTCGGAATGAATTTTGTAGACAACTCCTGTCATTCTTAGACATAAGGAAAATACTGATAATGACGTTTAAAATATATCTTAGATTTTTGAAACATGGTTACATGAATAATAAAAAACGACTGATATCGCAAACAGCTTTTAGAATAGCGATTAGGATTTCCAAGGAGAACTCCTTTGAAGAGATCCTGAAACATGTTTAAAATATCAGAGAAACAGATATTTTATATACTGAGAAGACGTTAAAACTCAGTTCATGTCAGTACAACTTGTCTATTTTTAATTAGTCTTCATATAACGACTTTGACATAAAATATTGTAATCATGAAGTAAAAATAGTATTTTCTGGACTATATCCTGAATCTTTTGTAAAGAATTCTGAGTTATATGGAAACTTGAACTAAAGTTTTGATTTCTGCAGCTCTGAATCAAATTCTATAGAACACTCCCTTGAGAGTTTTTGTTCATTTTATTTGATATCCGAAATCATTCTATCCCCCCCCCCTTTCTTGTTCGATTTCCAACTTCTTTTTTACTAAATCCTAAAGTCACCAGAGAAAGGATCAATGCAAGTCACACACGGGTCACGTGGACTCGTTCATCATTGTGACGTAACCTTCTCACAACTTCGATAATGCCAATACTTTATTCTATAAAACACACACAGAGCCAGGTAGAAAAAATATATATAGCCTTCAGTCTCGATGAAATAGTTCTCAGAAGAAGTGTCATATTTATTCTACGGAAGATTGATTTCTTGATGATATATCCTGACCCCACTATTGGTTGGAACGGAATATCAAACTGGGTGGAAAATTTTTCGTCTTCTTGAACGCGGCTTGTAGCTGCTAATCTTATGGATTTTATTCTTTTAGTCTCATGGTCAGCTTGACATTATTGAAGAATTGTTACTAAGCTGTTGCCCCAGAAGAATAAAAATACATTCTGGAAAAAAAGGGGTTTAGAGTCTGTCTTTGTTATTTGGTATAAAGGAATTAGAATATTAAAAGAAAACAACTTTGAAAAATCTTCAGAATTTTGCGATACTTTATCGTAATAGTATATGGAATTATTTGTTGTTCTTGTGAATTTCAAATGCTTTTCGCAAATTCAATTTTGGAGGAAATGGCCATGTATCACACATTTGAGGAGAATGATCATGTATCACAACACAGCCTATAGCAATTATCAGTTAATTATTATATTTGCTCAAAGAGTCTTGTTATTGACACATTTTGACTAAAGAAAAAATTATACATTGTCCATGGAAGCACTGTTAATTTCAATTCACTGTTGATACAGATTAATTTCAAAATAGTCGTTTTGGATATTTTATGTTTTCCACTAAATATGTCATTATTTGAGAGACAAAAAAATTGTAAAAAAGAACGATTTTAAAATATATATTCTTAGCTTATATTATGAAGTGAAAATTTGGAATTTTTTTTCTTAGCAAATAACTCAACAGAATTCTATCTAAAAATTAAATTATATTTATTTTCTAAAAAATCACACCAAAACAATTGCATTGATAAAAAAATGAAGAAACTTTAATAAAGAGTTAAAACTGAAAAAAATACTTTCCTAATATGACATATCATTTTTTCGTATTTGAGAAAGTTCTCATTCATTTCTGATAAAATTTGGAAAGCAAAATTCTGTGAATTTTCTTACTGAATCAATTAAAGAAGAGAATACGGACAAAAAGAGTTACAAATATGGAAAAGAATATTGTATGCATCTACAGGATATGTAAATGAATTATGTACAAGATCAAAAAGAACAATTGTATTAAAAGGCAATTTGGTTAACATTTTAAAACCATTTGGTTAATACTTTTATTTATGAAAATATTCTATATTTTTGTAAGAGAGATAATCAACTATTCAGAAACATAAGCTTCAATTTTGCTTTAATTTTTTCTTAACTTCTTTATTTTTTTAAATATCTGATCGATATTTTTGAAGTCCTTCAACTGTTAATATTTAAATTCAGTATTTCATTTAAACCCAAAAAAGCATTATGATTTTAATTCACGTACAATATTTTAATGGCAGAGTTCTAGCAGTTTTGCAATTTGAAAAATTCACTTATACTATTATAATGCAAAACATTTGTCAAAAGTTTTCAAGCACTCGAAAAATGAATACTATAATTTCAAAATGAATATCATAATATCATAAGCAAAAAATGATTATCATAATATCATAATCAAAAAATGAATATCATAATATCATAATCAAAAAATGAATATCATAATATCATAATAAGGTGTCTAAAATAAAATAAGCACATTTATTTCGTATTTTATTAAATGCATGACTCACTCTACATTTTAAGAAAAGGAGAAATCCTAATACCATCGAAATAAGTTTTAATCAACCGAATAATTTGAACAATTGTGTAAAATACTGCAATTATTTCTTGCAGAATAATGCTTGAGGGATGGATATTATCGATGAGTTCAGAATTCATAAATAATTCAAAATGCTCTGCCAGTCTTATTTTTAGACTTAAAGCCGACGAAATTGCTTAAAACCTAGGTGCACAATAAGAAAGTATTTTTTTAATTATTAGTTTTTGATTTATACATTAACAAAAAAAATTGAGATTCTCATCAATGATTTGGAATATATCATTATATCATTGTGAGTTATCCCTTTAATGAGTTAAATTGATTAAACAATTAAAGCTACAAATAAGCAAAAGAAATTCCCCAAAATTTTCTTTATGAAATAATTTTATTTATTATACCAATGAATATGTAAGGAAATGTTGAATCAATGGATATATAAATATTTGAACTAGATATTACATGTTTCATTTGCAGCAAAATTGAAATTATAAAAATTCGTGATTGAAACGATAAATCTGTTTTATTTGTATAGATTTTTTTTGCTAATTTCGCCTTTAAATAAATACTATAATTTTATTTTCAATAATAATTATTATTATTTAGTTTAATTTTCAAGCAAAGTTGTGGTAATATCAATTTATCCAGTTTTAAGAGGCATACATTTTTATTAACTTTTATGTTAGTAGTTATAAATTATCCCCATCATTCGATAAAGATCATTAATCAATTAAAATCCAAATCGTAAATAAACAAAATATTATCAAAAAAATCTGTTATAAAGAAAATTTAGACTAATGAATGAAGTAGAATATACTGAATCAATAGGCAAATGGTATTTTTATTGAAGTATTTCATGTTTATTCGTAACTAAATTAAAATTATAAAAATCAAGAATGGAATCACATTTTTTTACTTGTGTAAAACCTCTCTGCTGAGTTTCAAGCTTTAATAAATATTATAATTTATGAGATATTTATGGCCCTTTTTAAGCAAAAGAAGGCAAATACAAATACGTTTTTAAAGAAATTCTCACATCCGAGACTAATTATGTAAATTGGCAATGTCAAATCGAAAAGCCTTTGAAAACTGAAATAAATACAATATCGTACGTTGGCAGTGTAAAACAGCAAATACGAATTTGCTCTATTTGCATATTCCTCAGAAATTTTTTCGCTTCATGAATGATTTCCATCGCTCTAGGATACAGAAGTGAAAAGCAGGATATAAATTTCGTCGTATTAAACACAGTGTTCAAGAATTCGTCCATGAATATTTTAGAATGCAGGATTACAGTCTGATGCATTGTTTTCAAAAGAAAAGACCGTTAATCTAAAACCAGTATTCGACAAAATGATTCTTTCTGTGAAATAAGATATTGGAAAGAGAAACTTTAAAAGATAGTAATTTGTGCCTTCACATGCATCAATAAATCACACATGGTTTTAAGATAAAAGAGCTATAATTTCTTTTTATTTTCTTTCCAAAAGGCGAATTCATGAAAACACTCCGATGTTTCTGATAGAAGTTTTTTACGTTTGTATGCATTTGAAATGGGATTTGTTTGTAATTAGATTTTTTCAAAAAGTCAAAACATTTGGAATTTAGATAAGAAAGCTTATATTTTCATTTTCAGATATCATTTATTTAAATTGTAGATAAAAGAGAATTTTCTATTATAAAATCTTTAAGCTAACATAAAATTGTATTTTTGAACTCGGAAAACTATTGTAACTGAGAAAAAAGTAAAAGTTTCTGTAGCAAATACAAATTGCCATGTTTTAGTCATAAACTTTAAAAAAATAAGCAATATCTTTTAGTACAAGAATATAGAGAATCTTAACCTAAATTAAGAAAATAAGAAAAAAAATGTACCGAGGAAATCAATATTTTATTACATATTAAAATCATTTTTGTAACTTATAAAGGTAGGTTTGAATTGTTTAAATCCTCAATAAATTTCATTTTCTACGTAATATAGAATAAAACATATTAGAATGCTAGATTTTTATGCAAATTTTTTATTACTCGTTCTATGCAATATAGGAAAAATTAAACTAAGGCAAAAACAAAAGAAGATAAAGATATTTTATTATTTTAATACCAGCATTTTTCTAACAAAAAAATTAGTTGCTATCAAATTTTTTTTCCAAAAATTTACTTCAATTATATGGAGGTTCATGCTGTGTAAAATGAAGCAAAATTGTACATAAAAACGGAATGTAATTCATATCAAGTGTTTCTCTTAAAAAAATACTATCACATATCAATTCATGCCAAATGTTTCTCTAAATAAAAAGGCATACTATCACAGTAAATTAAATTTTCCACATAGTACTGGCAAATTGTCGGGGGAAAATATACATCATTAAGCATTTTCTAGCTGAAAAAGATAAAATGTCATCATTAACAGTTATAATATGTATGGGCCACAAGATTAAAAGTTTATGTTGTTGTTGCAATAAACGTAATTCGTGACCATTGCCTTATTAAAATTTGAAATTGGCCCTTCTGAAATTTAGATAAGTTCGTAACCGATTGGAAGGAAATTTTCTACGAATTTACTGAGAAAATATATTTATAATTCTGCTTTAAAAATTTCATTTCAAAAAATTTTACTTTTTTTGCCAGAATTACCTTTTTATGATGTGAATCATTTAACTGAACATTAAATAGTTCAAAAGAATGCTGTGTCTTAGTGAAATTTTGTATATTATTTCAACGTTTAACCTAATCACAAATCTTGTAACGTATTTTTAGTGTAGAATGATATATACACCTTTTCCCAAATGTGTAATTTCAAAAAGTGCTCCATAACTTGTAGAATAATGAATGTTCCAGATAATTCTTTTTTTAATTATGATTTTAAACAGAAATTATGGATGCTATTTTACCTGCATGATTATTTTATTGCAATAGGAATAAAATCCATTTTGAATTAATATTAAGGTGTTGTTTAGATGATTGTGAGAAATTGTGCTAAGATTTAACTTGAGGAGATTGAAATGGTAGCTATGTTTGACAAACAAGATATTATAAAAGTAACATTTAAAATAAATTATTTAGTTTCAGCTGAGCCAAATAAAGCAATTAATGCCCCCGAAACGGGGAACTTTTATACAAGAAGGAATAATTAAAAAATACATACAAATATCAATTTCTTCGAACCTAATTATTATTTATTAGTATGAGATATTCTTATTGAAGAAGCATCTTTTGTTTGTACATCACAGAATATTTTTTAAGTTTTTTATTAAATGTTTCGAACTCAGAAGAAATGCTTGAATTTCTATTTCTGCGTTTAACAATGAAAAAAAATAGTTAAACAAGAGGGGTTAGAAAATTAATTTTCACGAAATGAGAAATATGTCTAAGTAATCATAAATTAAGCAGTAAATATAAAATAAATTACAAATAAAAGAATTGTGAAACAAAAATATAAAATAATTGCAATAAATATGTAGTAAACAACAGCATGGTATTATAACGCTGTTTAATACTGATTTTATTGATGATGATTCTCCATTCTCCTAGAATTAATCTCTTAAGTCTGTTCTAAATTGGACTATATTTTACAATATTTTATATAGTATTTAAGTAAAATATCATTAAATAACAATGTGATCTTAACTTTCAAATTGAATTTAAATATCCCCAATTATATCAAAATAAACCAATGTAGCATAACAACTTCACCCTAAAAATTAAACAATATATTTAGATATCTCAAATGTACGTCAAGTAATTAATTTAAATCAATATTTATGAATAAATTTAAAAAATAATATATATTTTTAAAAAATCATTAATTATGTTACAACAATAATAATAATTAAAAAATGATAAAGATGCATTAAATTATGTAAAAAGAAGAGTATCTAATTTTGTAAGAACACTTCATCTGGGATTTCCTTTAATGCTTTGAGGAAGTTTTATGCATAAGATGCCGACAGTAGTTTGTCATCATATGTGTGTCTAATACGCTGTGATATTTTAATTGCATTAATTTCATTACTTGAAAATAATTTTTGATTTATATTAGCATCCAGTCTTTCAAAACATTTCTTGCTAGGAGGCATCGAAGATGCCTTGGTCTGGTGCTCAGGTCGCGTTTCGGAGTTTGAGGGATTCAGGTCAGATTCTAGCGAGATTCGTCTTATAAACGGTCTAGTGAACTTTAATTTTGTCCGTGTTAAGCATCATCTCTTTGGTGTGGTGGGAAAATTTGGAGTGGAAATGCGAGCTGAAGTGTCGTACTCACCATCTGTTAGTGGTTCAAAATTATGAGATCCTTCAAAAAATATCCATAGAGTTGCTCTAAAAGGGACATTATTATAACTAATGCTAAAAAATGTTCTGGAAGTCTCTTTGATTAAATGATAAATTTACTAGAAAAGAATAAATGATTTGCCACGATTTATTAAGGAACACACCAATGCACTAATTTTACAACTGTGATATAAGTACTTTTAGGAGGAGCGAAAGCAAACACGCATTCACCTCTCACATTCTTGATTGTTTTTAGATGCTATCTTGGAGGATTCAGTTTCATTCTTTGAATTTTCGAATGATTTTAAATTCACTCAGATGTGTTAGACCATATGGGATTATTAACAAAAATTTCTTTGCATCCATTAACTACTAAGATGCCTACCATGGATCAAAAAAAGGCCAATTTTAGTCGAAGAAGCCTAATCGGTATTTTGCCTCTTAATTTGTTGTACTAAAGTAAAGCATGTACTTTCTTCCTGAGTCTTGTAACTTTAGCATGCATTTATAAAATATTATTTAGACTGATGCAAATTACGATACAATCATTCACTAAATGAAAATTTTAGGCTGCAAAATCTGGAGCAATTAACGATGACGATGACGTGTAAAATTCCTGTACTACTTTAATTTGGTTAAGTAAACTTAAAACTCTACAAGATGTTTCCATAAATTGCATCAAAACTATATGCGAGTAATTGTAGCAATCTCGTAGATATTTGAATTGGGATGTGCAAATTAATCACCACTTTACGCAATGTTAATCGTCCCAATCGAATAAGGATTTCGATAATTAATTCTATCCAATTAATAGATATCTGAGTACGGTACAGAGACTAACCACATGTTTAACTCATGGTTTAAACGGAGTATTTAGTTAACAAATTGAATCGAATCGTGCTTGTTATTCTGGTACATAGTGCTATCATAAGTAAGTGATATGCAGTTTTCTCGTGCATTTTAACTATTAGAAATAATTTGTAACGTAATCATAGCATATATTTCGTTTGAATTTTTAGGAGATATAATATATTTTATTACTTATCTAAAATAATATAAATAGATATGCATTATGTTTTATAATGTTTCTCACTAAAATGTTAACATCGATGTAAAAGCTTATCTTATATTTTACTTTACTTTTAATTCTTTTTCTGTCTTATATATTTCATTATTTTAACACACCTTTCTGAAACTGCTTAATTAATTAAATATAACATCAATAGAAACTATTCCTTAATAATACAACTACAATAGTAATACAATAAAAATTATAATACCATAATGATTATACAATAGAATTACATAATAAATTACATACAGCAATGTATAAAAGAAAGAAAATGAAATTTGTGAAATCTAAGATATCACAGAGAAGAATTAATTTTAATATTTAGTTTTAATTTAAATATTTTTAATTATAACAATTATTTTCAAAAAAATTAATTTTGCAACTTTTTATTATCATCTTCTACAGAAACCATAGTATTTTTTAAATATTTACATATGCTTTTGATAGACATACACCTCCTTACTGGAAGTTTACTCTAATTGCATTGAAGAAGTAAACTTTTATCCATTTTTTTTTGGGGGGGGGGGTTGTGACAAGCTGGATATGGAATACAAATTTTTATTGAAAACTGGTATGATATTATGACTTTGTTTTGGCACCAAAAATTTTAATAAAATTATTGTGGTAAAAATAATAGCTCTCCAGATTTTTGATTGTGAAAACTAATATAATTTTATTAATATTGCAAAGATTTTTTACATATTTGTTAATGTTATGTTATATATATTGTTTGAACAAAAAATCAGGAAACTAATTGCTTTATAAAAATAAACGGGTTTGTTTGATGAAATTATTAATATCGTTAAGAATGGCTATTTCAATAATACATTAACTTTGCCTTTTTCTCAACTCTTGATAATCGAAAAAGTTAAAATTAAAGTTAATAAAAAAGAATAAATTAACTTTTCTTTGTTTTTACCAATTCCATTATTTTGTCAGTCTGAATTGGCAACATCTGGCTTGTCTTCTAAAAAAAATCGTTTGGTGGCTTTATTTTTCTTCGATATTTTTAAAAAGATAAATCTGACAGATTGACACATTGGGTTCGAGGTTTCAAAAAAACGTTCGAGAAAGATCAGTTATTTCAGGATTTTTTTTATTACTTCCAAAGATTACTTCTATTCCCGTCTTCAAAAGAAACCATCAACTTTTTTAAAAAAAGGAAAGAAAATGTATAAACTAAAACCCAAGAAATAAGAAGTAAAGAATAACTCCATTCTCGGGAAAGCAATAATCATTTTCATTACTTAACTTCTACTGGAAACGGAGATGTGTCAAAATAAATATCTAATCTATTGTAATGTTACACAGAAAGATGGAAAATCTGCCATTTTATTTGGTTTTGATAAAAAGTAATCAGATTTAAGAAATAAATGTGTAATTTGAATTTTCAGAATTGAAATTGCTTTCAATTTTGCTGGAAATCTGCATTCAAAGTTTTTTTCTCGGCAGATTTCCAGCAACACTGACAAATCTTAAAACCAAACCAAATGACATTTTAATTTTTTATTCAGATTTGCGAAATGGAATTTTCAAAAGTACATTTATTGGTTTCATTCATTCATTTAAAAAATTGGTTTATTTATTCATATTTTCATATTGACTAAATTTGGGGGGGGGGTAGAAAGTTTTTTATTACTACTTTTTTATATCTTTCTAGGTAACGGTTCTGTATATATTAAGTCAGATCCATTTTCTACATTTATGTAATATGATATTAAAATATATATTGAGGAAAACTCAACAGAACCTTTACAAATATTCGCAGTATATTAGAAAGAATGTTTCTAACCCTCAACTTCATATTGGTATATACTCTCTTACTCCGTAAATAGATGATAGAATGGTATTATGAACATTTCGATCGCAAAACCAAATACGTATCAAATTGCCATTGTGGGTGTTATTATACGAATGAAATACAAATTATTATTATAAGAATAATCATTATACATATATGAATACAATAAATATGCGTATATATAAATCTAATGTATAGAATTTAATATTTTTTTTAAATCATAAAATCAATGAATATGTATAAATACATCTGAATATTTTGTTGTTTATTAATATTATCTATTTATAAACGTCAGCTAAAAAAAGTTATTTAAAAATAATGTAAATTTAATATTTTTGTATATTTGAAATGTGCTTAAAAGGGAAATTTAAATCTGAAATTCAGCATCATTAAATGGGGTATTATGTAATTCAAATTTTAAATATGTTTCTGTTAGTTGTAAATAATTGAAACTGAAATTTGAATACTGGTACCTAATATAAAGAGGAAAACTCTTGAATGTTGTACCTCCTCCGTTTAATGTAATTAAAAACACACATTAAACGAAGGAATTTTGTTTCCTTAATTACCCATTAAAAATAGGATAAACCGGAATATACAAAAATTGCTCAAACAGATTAATAATATTGTAATTAATTGCTTACTCGCCGCCTTTGGCAACCAGCTTGTTCACCTGAGTAATACTTTCTAAACTTTTCAATTCAATACTTATCTGCCTTCCTCTTATTATAACTTCTCAGCCAAACATGTTTAAACTTTGATAGGCACTTAGCTCATATTATTATAGAAGCCTCACTCTTATTTGTTCATTGCATTGTACATCTGATTAGTAATAAGCTGTCATGGAATTGTGTGTAAATAACCCATTTTATATTTGTTCCATAACATTGCGCTTCATTTTAAACACGTGTTGTACATCACACAATCCTCAGTTTAATTTGCAATAAGAATTAATTTAATTATTCAGTTTGAGTTTTTGTCAAAGTTACGGCAATCACTGGTGTACTCTTAACGTGCTCTTGCAGGTTAAATTCTACTTTCAGTTTGTGAGAAATTAATGTTAGAAAATATGATTACAATATTTTTTTTAAATATTCATTAAAAATAGAATCTGAATTTATAATTTAAAACAATGGTAGTAATGTAAAAATTTATTTTTAAGAGGATTTAAAAAACAGGTTTACACTGTAATATTTGTAGAAATTATCGCAGAAAAATTTAAAATGTTAGCGTAATTTTAATTCATTAAAGTTGCTCTAAAAAATTCCGCCTTACGAATATTTTCATCCTCCAAAGTAAATATAAATGAATCAAGTGTGGTATCTCTAATTCATATGGTCTGGTGTGTAGAGCAGTAACACACACACACATTCATTCATTCATATACGCTAAATCAAAATCATTGATTATCAGCCTTGGAGTAAATTCGGATATTGATTGGCATGAAATTGATGGACGAAAAGATTTAAAAAGGCCCTTTTTAATAATAATACTCTTTTTTTATATAAATCAGTCACCTTTAATGATTGATTGATGTAACAACTTTTGCTTGAAATATTAGTAAATATATTTTGTTAAACATGAGTCTCAGAGCAAAGTATGGAAATATCTAACAGTAATTCATCAATTTTAGCATTCATCTAACAGTAATTTTTGACTCAAGTTAAATAAAATGTAATTGTTATTTTTATTGTAATTATTTAGACCAAGTTATCAGTACTATGTATGACTTTTACTGATGATTTACAAGTTAGCCATTTGGCCCGAATTTGAATGCATAGCGCATCCAGTATCAATTCTAACATGTTTACCACAAACAAAAAGTGGATTTATTGAATTAGTGATATAGATATTGCAAACTATCACAGGAACCTTTGCCTTGCATTTATATTTTTAGAAAATATAACATTTAATATTTATTTAATTTCCTTCAATCACGTGTTGAAAGTTACATTTTGTAAATTTTATTTGCATTATAGTTAATTAATTTTTTAATCTGAATTTCTGTCAATAAGATGGCAACAGATCAATAAAAGCTATTTTTTCTCTTTGCTCGTTTATTGTTTGCTATAAAATGTTATCGTTTTGTCCGAATTATATTGTTGAAAAATATGGTTAAGATGATTCTCTAAAAATAGAAGCTTAAGTTATATGTTACAATACTAGTATCGTTAGAAAGCTAATTTTTTAATCATTAAGTTAATGTAAAAGTCATCTTTGTGCAATAATATTTTCGGAAGTTATAGCTAAAAAACGTCTAAATTTTAGTTATTTTTAATTAATTCAAATTCTTATTAAAAATTCGAAAAAAGGGCTCAAAGGTGCACTTCAAGGTATATGTGTAACAAATTTGGTAGTTGTAGGTCTAACAGTTTGGCCTGTAGAGCGCCAACACACACACATACACATTGAACTTTATTATAAGTATATATAATGCATGCTTTTGTAAAAATGTTATCTAAATATATTTATTTTTTGGCTTCGTTTCAACATTTGGCGTCAATGAGACACAGTATTATTGCTGAATGAAACTGCAGTACTCATAGTTAGTGTGACAATCTTCTCAATGAATCTATTGAATCTATAACTGTATCCTCTCCTGACTAATCTCTTCCGTAGCTTTTCACTCTGACAAAGAATATTGATTCTTGAGTTTTTCCGTTTTTCCACCAAATCATCTATGTCCTTACTATTCACTAATAGCTCCATAGTTTTGATCAGAGGTAGAATCTCGTTGATTAAAATTTCATAGTCATTTGTTGAAATCTTCCTCAGTTATATATGACAATACAATTAATCCAAAATTTCACCTACATACATAAAAGGGCTCTCTTCAAATGAACATTCACAGAGCATTGATACAGGCCAATCAGTATTCGTGACTTCATGAAGTATCATCTTTAATCACTCGTTAAGCGAATCACATTTTGCTTTTTTTTTTTGTCTGAGAATCATTTGTCCCGAACAATTTCTGTTAATTAAGGTTTAACAAATATCAATATAAATTCTAAAACAATATTCTAATATGTATTTAATTATAAGGAATATGTTGTTTACTCAATTTATAAATACAGAAGATATTAATGCAATATAATGATATTAAAACGTTAATAGATCTTGATAAATTCGATGATAGTAAAGAGAGTTTCGTTCACAATGTTTTTAAATAACTATTTAATTGGATTACTTTTTCTTCTATATATATGATGGGTTACCAAAAAAATTTCTAAGCAGCAGTATTGGGGAAGTAGGAATTGCTGATGGGAATATTGTTACTAAGAGTGAACAGAGATGGCCATAAATTGGTTGTTTGAGTAGACAGTGTTAGTACTGAGACCTGAAATAGTAATAGAAATGGCAAGATGTCTTGAGAAGTGTTCTCGCACAGAGGTGGAAGCCTTAGTACGATTTCTATGGGCCAAGAATGTGTTTCCATTGGATTTCCCAAATAAATCATCGAAGTCTACGGAAGAGAAACATTGAGTAGAAAACAGGTGGCGAAATGGTGTCGTTCTTTTAAAGCGGGCAGATAGATTGCTATAATCGTTTAGGTGGCAGATCTGGAGTCATCCTCATACCTTCCCGATTTAGCCTACAGTGAATATTTCATTGTCTTGGCATTGAAGAAATATTTATCCTGAAACAAGATTCATGTCAGAAGGTGATATTCAAAAAGGTACCGACACCTTGCTCAATAACCAGGCCGATTATTACCAAGACAGGTTAAACTAATTGATCCTGTAGTGTGATAAATGTATCAACACTTTTGGTTATTATGTAAAGAAGTGACCGCCACATATGTCTCTTAATTGCTATTTGTATCTTGAATCTATTTTTAGTGAAGAATTTTTCCTCAGCTTTACAAACCTTTTTGGATTACTCTTTGTACATGCTTATCTACTTTTAAATATTTTTATTCGTTTTAACCTATGTAGAGATATGGTTATCCATTAAGAATACTACATATAATTCATATTTAACAAAAGTTTGTTGATAAAAGCTTCATTAAATCAATGTGGTAAAGCATTATAAAATGCAGAAGTGATATCGTATTACATCGTAATGAAAATGAATCAGCTCATTCGTTAATTCGAAAAAAGAACTGATTAAATGTCGATTTCTTTTTTTTTGGGGGGGGGGGGAAGTGAAAACAAAAAAAAACTTATTTTGAAATAATTATTTGAATAACAAGAATCAAATTTAAAGAGCATTTAGCGTGTGCAAGTAACCAACGAAATCGATTGATCGGAACATTTTGTATTAAATATTATCTACAATAAATTTCTATTTCGATCTTTCACAGATCTTTCTCATCACAATATATTTAGGCCGTAAAGACAAAATACCTTATGATTGCATGCCTGTTTAATATGGTCTGAATTGATTTGTTTTGCAGAAGCAATCACTGGATTTCATAGTCGGCAGACAGTTTTAGTTCCGAAGTAAACAAACCCAAATATCCTTTACACATTTATAACCAAATCCGGTCATTTGACTACCAATGTCCATTCGTAGTGGAGACAGCTTTTGGGAAAGCAATTAAAACATCACTCTACTTGTTATTGAACCGCCGTCGATCATATGAATCTGAACTGTTGCAACATTGTGCAATCAATCATTAAGGAAAACGCAAAGATAAAGTCATTTTAAAACATTTGTATAAATATAAATTGTTTATCTGCATGTTTCTTATGTGCTGCTGCACCACTCATCCGGTTGTGATAAAATTTGAATACTTATTACTTGTACTTACGGGGTGGTTATAGGCATAGTAAAATTATGCATTCTATATAAATAAAAATGAATGTTTAGGTCTATGTCAATTATGCCCTGCCTCACTGCTCATCCGATTGAGATAAAACTTCGAATCTATATTACTTGCACTTATGGGGTGGGGGAATAATAAAGTTAAAAAATAAAATAAATATTATTTACGCTTCCACTTTATATATCATTCAATTTCAATGAATGTATTCATTTCCTATACGAAAATAAATATTGTCCTTTCTAGCATTCCTAATTAAACAAGGAAGTTATTTTAAATTTTAAACAATATTTCCTAAATTATTTCTTCTGCGGCAGCAATATGATGGTACCAACTAGTTTTAAATAAATATAAAATGCTATAAGTTTATTCAATTATAAGACAAAATGTAATGATTTCACTGACAATATATATTAATAATAGAATTTTAATAAGATATACCACAAAGACATCTGCTTCAATTATTTTAATTGATATAAATTCATGCATTATTGAAATTAAAAATTCGATATATTAATTAGAAAATCTAAAACAAAAGTTTAAATTTTACCCACTGAAATCAAATAACAGCACAAGAAAGAAATATTTTTGATACCATGAGAGCAATTAAAATTACAAAAGGATAATAAAATGAGGAAAAGTAACTACTTGTTTAGTCCATAAATTTTATAAGCATTTAAATAATCATCTGATAATCTTAAAGTTTTAGAAAAGTTGGATAAGCAGAATTTATTGTCGATTAGTTTCGTATAAATAAGGAAAAAAAAATTGAAGATATACAATTGCAAAATCACCTGTTTTGAAAGACTTGAGGCAATAATGAGATTATAAGAATGAATAAATGTATAAATTTTAGAATTCGAGCTAATTACGGATTTAAGAGAATTGTTCTGTTTTGTTTCGAAATTGATATCCGATCCTCATCTTTCAACTAATTATTTTCGCGAAATTGCTCATGAAATTTGATGAGACAGAGAAATAATTTTGGATTAAAATGTGTTGACACTATCATTAGTTTTCTATTAGGCAATTATGTGTAGCTATATTGGGTACCAAAACTGCATACACATCTGAATGCTTAAATTGTGTTTTTAGCTAATAAGTTAATTTTTTTAAGGAATTTGTATTTAATATAAATGATCCTTGGATTCCTCCCCGTTTAGCATTTGAAGAAAAATACACATAACAAAGCTTATTTTCTTATAAAAAGAAAAAACACCCAGCCCTAAGACGAAAAGGAATATTACAAAAATGAGTAGATAATTTCATTATTTCTTTTACTATAAGAAAATTAAAATTTACGTAATATTTTTTCCCAGTTCATGGTTTGTAATCACTTCTACAAAAAAAAAAAGGTTTAAGCTGAAATTTTGGTCCATTCTTCCCTTAACAATAGATGTACAGATGTATCTTCTTTATGGAAAGATTTTTTTCAACTAATTTAACTAATTTTCTTTAAAAGAAGAATTTGGGATGACCAGTGCAGTTATTGCTGAAAGAGATACAACATGAGTAATTGAACAATTCTTGCAGCATTTTTCGAACAATTATATAGCTGATAGTTGAAGTTTGATCACAGCCTTAATTTTCTGTCACTGCTTTGGAAGTCATTCTTTAAAATGTCGAGGTAGTCAATCTATTCATAATGTCATTGAATTAAAATATTTTTTCTACCAACATTAGATACTAATCAACCGCAAAATAAGACATATTCGCTCTTGTTCGTATTCCTTATTGTATTTTTAGAATTTCAATTATTTTCGATATTTTTTACGCTCTTTATATCATATATCAATTCCATATAGATTAAATTTTCTTTCGTTGGAGAAAATAACATTGTTATAGATTGATGCAACTTTGAAATATACTCTTTTGGAAAAGAGAATGTCTTTTCTGTTGACACAATTATTGAGTGACTTCCATATTGGAGTACGACTTGAAGTCTTGCTTAATGAAATTACATTTAATAATTTCAGAAGATTGTTTTTTCCATTTGATGAGGGCATCGATGATGCAAGTTTTAAGGCACTTGATTTTGGTTATTTCTTTAAAGAATGTATCATTTTACGCTCTGGTGTAACGTTAAATATTTCTTCATTTTCTCTCTCTAGAATTTCCTTCTTGTATTTTTGGATACACATCCAATTCTATATGTTTCTCTAATATTATTTAGACACAGTCATAATCTTCGCAATAAAGGAAGATTTTTTTTGAAGAAATGTGGTATCCTCCGAACATTTGATGACTAAACTATATGCATTTTCTGAAATTTCTATTCTAGAATTCATTGCATGGGATTTTAGGGTAAAAATGTTTATTGTAAAAAATATTGTATATTTTTACGCATATATACGTAATATTATATATACATATAGAAAACTTTCCAAGGAAAACAGCAACGTAAAAATTCAAGGCTATGATATAAATAAGTAATGCAAAATGTCTAGGCATGCATTAAAAAGTTTATATTTTTTTCTATTGAAAATTATCATATTTAATCCAACTCAAAGAAAATGTGTTCATAAATATTTTTATATAAATGCTGCATTCTATACAATGAAGAAATGTGAGTTTGGGATTACTTTGAAAGTATTTAGAACACAGCATGCCAGAAAAAGCCATTTTCTTATCTAATTCAATTTTGAAATTTCCATACATTTTTTTAAAAAATTATTCAAATGATATTCACTTAAATTCAGGAAATTAAAATATGTTATTATAGGCAAGTTCTTTTATTATTTAATAAACAAAATTATCTGCTTCATATTTAAAAAAAATATTTTATTCAAAAATTAAATTTGTTATTTGTATAATGTGAATTTTTAATATATTAATATACTTTGAATATATTAACATAAAATAACACTTTTGAATATATTAACATAAAATATTTCAACTCTTCGTACCAATATCTTCTTTTGGAGATAGAGGTACTCCAAATATCATCTTTCTTATTTCACATAATAAGCAAGCTTTTGTTGCAAGATTTGCTTGAAGGAAAATATGCTTTCCATGAAGAATTCGAGATAATTTCTTGTATTCTATTTAAAACTTTCTAGAACTCAGACATCTAAATGATTTACCCACATAGAGATTTCAAATAAAATAAATAGATAAATATTTTATTAAAAGTTGCAAAAAAAGTTAATTATTACTCTTTTTCTTTTTAACAAACCCCGTATTTTTAAATAATATAAAAAAATGGTTTTTTTATTTACAAATATTTAAAGTTACTTTTTTTTTTACTTTAACGATATTCCAAATTTTTATCAAATCATCTGATTCACACTAATCATATTAATGCAGTAATAAGACCGGTAATGTAATAGATCGGAGTAATAATTACTGAGAAATTAATTTTAAAACAGCATATATTTGAATGTTTTGCTTTCACTGCATTTCTTGTCCGGAATACTTATTCAAATGATAAGTAAGAAATAATATTTTACTCTAATAAAATGCATATTTTCACTTTAGAAAAAACTTCTAAAATCTGAACAAGTTTGGGTTTGGGCATTTTCCTGGTTTGAGAAATGTCCCAGTTAATCCTACTCGTCTGATTTTATATTATATTTACATCGAGATTATCATAGTTTTAAAAAAAAACTTTACTCGTATCAATTTCAAGGGGCACTGAAAAACGCCTTAGATAATCATTTAAATAAAAATTAATTTTAAATATAATTTTCAAATTATGAATCCTTCATTAAGATTCAAATTATTCTACTTTTATGGCACTTAAAAATATTGCTCGAATATTTAAAATATTACTATAAAATACTACTATTAAATATTAATCGAATATTTAAAATTTACTTTTTATGGTAATAATTTTGTGGAATATAAATCTCCATAAGGTTTTCAATTAAAAATAATTATTCAAGAAAGGATTAACCTTCAATTTACACAGATAATCGAATGATGTTGCCATTTGAAATTTCAATTATAAAATGCCATATTTAATGGCCATAATTTTACAAAGCAATATGCAAGAAATTTTAATTTAAGATACAAATTTTTACTTCATATTTCAAAATAAAGTTTAAACAATAAATACTATCATAAATTTGAAATAAAACTACATCACACGGCTAATAAATTTACTCACATCTTTTCATGACAAAATAAATCATTTTTCAAATTTTAATTTAAACCAATCAATACGTGTTTTTAAATCACTAAATTGTTAACAACCTGTTTCGTAATCCAAGATACAGGTTTCATTTTTCTTCTTCAAAAAAAAAACCTCGAGAAAAAAAAATCTCAATTTTAATTTATTTTCTCTTCTAGAAAAGTCGAAAATCAAAAAAACCAAAATCGAAAATTCTCAAGCCCAACTAAAGTAATTTAATAATTCATAAACTCTTTTTTCATTTTGAGCCTCTAATAGTCTTCTACAGGAAAAGAAACTAAGGAAGATAAGAAAATGATGAAAGCCAAATGAGGTAAAAACTAAATGATGTGCTCTGGCTAAATTAAATACAGGTATTTGTTTGCACCTTTAAAAAACGGTTCAGATTAAAAGATAACACGATAGATTTCGATTAGCTAAAGAACTTCTTCTAATAAAAACTTTTAAATTATATGTATAAAAAAATTTCAATTGAACTTCTTGTTTTTGTTGCAAAGTAATCGTGTTTAAGAAACAAAGATTTTTGAAGATTAAATGGGAACTTCCACATTTGATGTTTTTTGTCTATAAATTTTGCAGATTATTTCTTAAAAAAATAAAATAAGATTATTCGTGGGAAAGACAGTGAAAAAATTGCTATCACATTATTCACTTTAAAAATAATTAATCTTTTAAAGCTATAAAATTGATTTCTGAAGTGCAAGGATATTGAAATAAAAAATAAATTATTTTACATAGTTATTTTTATTTGTTACTAGCCGCCTTTGGCGACCAGCTGGTTCGCCATGAGTAATGCGTTCTAAAATTTTCAATTAAATCACATATTCATTAGCCAAAATTTAAGAAATAGTTAAAGTTAAAAGATTCAGTTATTAGTAGTTAAAGATTCGGTAACTTTATTCGAAAAAACTTTTTGAGTTTAATGCTCTAACAATTTATCGATTATGCTTCCAAAATATTAAAAATGTTTTTTTCGGTGATGTTGCCAAAATGGTAAATATGTTTTTTAAAGAAAGCGAAAAAGGGGAAAAATTATTGAATTAATGATACAGATATTACAAACGATTATAGAAATATGCCATTAAGTCGGGATTTCAATGCATATACTGTCTAAATTCAGCCAGGTTTACTGTAAATAAAGATAAATTATGGAATTAATTATATATCTATTGCAAACGATCATAGAATCCATTGCCTTGCATTTTTTTAAAGAATATATCTCATTTTATATTTATGTTATTTTATCCAGTCACATGCTGAAAGTTGTATTTCTTTAGATTTGATTTGCGATGATAGTTTTTTTTATTTGAACTTCCGGCATTGTTTTATTTTATTTTATCCAGTCACGTGCTAAAAAAACATGGTTAAAATATTTCTTTAAAAATTCGTTAAAAATAGAAGCTTGAGTTATACATTAAAACACTGATATCACAATTTCATCTCTTTTTAATTAAAAGCTATATTTAGCTCTTCATTTTTTAAAGCATTTATAGACTCGTGCTACATACTATGCAGCTATTTACTTCATTTAGACTTTTTTATAGATGTATTTCTATTATTAAACAAAGCTGATTCATTTCATTAATAATATTGTAAAAGTCACAAAAAATTCTTTGCATTTTCTTTTTTTTAAAAAGAAAAAAAACATATTTCATATTTATTTCATTTCATGCAGACACGTGCTGAAAATTGCATTTTTAAATGTTTAATTTGCAACAATTATTTATTTTTTTAATTTGAGTTTTTATCTATCTGATGGCAACCTATTGACAAAAGATAATTTTTCCCCTTCCACTCGTAACGTGCTCCTGCAGATTAAATTTTATTGTTTTGTACGAAATATATTGTTGAAAAATATAGTTGAAATGTTTCTTTAAAAATTCATTACAAATAGAAGCTTAAGTTAAATGTTAAAATACTGATACTATTAGAAAGCTAATTTTTTTTTATTTTTAAATTGATGTTAAAATCATGTTTATCAGATAATATTTTCGGAAGTTATAGCGGAAAAACGTCGAAATTTCGCTTAAATTTTAATTAATTCAAATTCTAATTAAAAATTCGAAAAAAGGGCTCCAAGGTGCACATTCCCGACCTCCAAGGTATACATGTACCAAATTTGGTAGCTGTAGGTCCAACGGTCTGGCCTGTAGAGCGCCAACACACACACACACACACACATTGAGCTTTATTATAAGTATAGATAAGTCATTTGTTTTACAAAATATATATAATTTTCTTGTTTTTAGAAGAGTTCTTCATGATGGAATCAGAACAAAGTATATCATTAAAGTGATGATTTGTTATTCAAGATGGAAGTTATTAATCATTACTCAAAATAAAAGTCGACAAATATTATTTAAAACACTTTCATGACTTTAAATAACTGCTGCATTAAAATTAAAAATATCAAGTCAAAAATCTAAATCAGTTCATAAAATTATAAGAAAAGCATGAATGACAGATTTCTTAAAATAATTTATAAAAAAAAAGATTTTAAAAATTCATGAATGTTGCAACAAATATCTAAATGCTAAGAAGTTTTACTATTTTGTACAATAAATATCAATTAAATAGTTTAAAAAAGGAAGTTCGCATTTATAAGATCTGACGATCTATGAAGAACATTTCACGTTATATTTTAAGTATTCTAAGCATTGTAATATATAATAAGCATTTACTATTACATTAACTTATATGTATCTATACCAGTTTAATATTCAAAAAAAAATATTCGAAATAATTTACTGCATCAAACATGATGATAATATAGCAATTAAAAATAGTAGTCCGTGTAATTTCAAACTAGTAGTCCAGCAAATTTAAGAATTGCGGTCTTGATGAAATATAATGAATACGTTATAAAAAAAATACATTATCTATCGCCAAAAATACGCATATCCTGTGTTTTGTTTCAGTATGATTCATATTACAATAATATACTTTTCTATTATATTTTCTTCATAACATTTTACTATATCCAAATCAAATATCAAATGAAACATACACTAAAGTGACAAAAGTCATGGGATGACTGTTAATATCGTGTCGGTCCTCCTTTTGCCCGGCGAAGTGCAACAACTCGACGTGTCATGGAGTCCACAAGTCGTTGGAAGTCCTCTGCAGGAATATCGAGCCATGCTGTCTGTATAGACGTCCATAATTGCGAAAGTGTGGATGGTGCAGGAATTTGGGCACGAACGGACCTTTCGATGATGTCCCATTAATGCTCGATGGGATTCCTATCGGGCAATCTAGGTGGACAGATCATGCGCTGGAATTGTCCAGAATGTTCTTCAAACCAATCGCGAACAGTTCTGGCGCGGTGACATGGCGCATTGTCATCCATAAAAATCCCATCGTTGTGTGGGTACGTGAAGTCCATGAATGGCTGCAAGTGATCTGCAAGCAGCTGAACATAACCATTTCCAGTCAATGATCGGTTCAGTTGCACCAGAGGACCGAGTCCATGCCATATAAAAACAGCCCAAACCATTATGCAGCCACCACCAGCTTGAACAGTGCCTTGCTAACAGTTTGGGTCCATGGCTTCGTGGGGTCTGCGCCACACTCGAACTCTACCATCAGCTCATAACAACTGAAATCGTGACTCATCTGACCACGCCACGGTTTTCCACTGGCCTAGGGACCAGTCGATATGCTCACGAGCCCAGGAGAGTCGCTGCAGGCGATGTCGTGCTGTCAGTAAAGGCACTCGAGTCGGTCTTCTGCAGTCATAGCCCAAGGAAGACAAATTTCGCCGCACAATCCTATCGGACACGTCCCTCGTACGTCTCACATTCATTCCTGCAGTTATTTGACGAAGTGTTGCGGGTCTATTAACATTGACCATTCTACATAGACGTCGGCGGTCTCGGTCGTTAAGTGCAGGTGGTCGCCCACTGCGCTGTCCATAATGGGATGCGATGCCTGAAATTTCATACTCTCGGCACACTCTTGGTACTGCGGATCTCAGAATGTTGAATTCACTAACTATATCCGCAATGGAATGACCCATGCGTCTAGCTCCAACTAACATTCCACGTTCAAAGTCTGTTAATTCTCGTCGTGCCGCCATGAATCACGAAAAACCTGTTCACATGAATAACTTGAACACAAATGAAAGCTCTGGAAAACGAACTGCGCATTGATACTTTTCCGCTGCGATACTACTGCCATCTGTGTATTTGCATATTGCTATCCCATGACTTTTGTCACTTCAGTGTATATATATATGTTATTTTGTTTTGTTAAAGTAGAACAGTGACATTGAATTAAGAGTCAAGAAAATATAATTTTAGAAATAGTAAGATGTTTTTATATATAGTGTTTTAATTAGAAACTATTAAGACAATGTTATGAAGAGTTCTCTTTTATTTCCTTTTTTCCGTTCTTTGCAAAAACATGCATGTGTATACTGAAATTGTCCTAAAGCTTCATCACGAGCTTTAAAAGCAAGTAAAGAATGGATAGGTCAATCCAAAGAAGATACAATAGTGAACAATAATAAATGTATATATCAGAATCCAATTGGATGCCAAAAGAAGATGAATAAAAGAATGTAAAAATACTAGATAAGCATGCTACTTTTTACTTTCTTGATAGTCAAGTCAATGTCTAGAGATTTTGATAGCGAAACACTGCCAATGAAGAGGAACTATGACTGCACTTTGTTTTCGAGTATTGGTGCGACGGTGGCCATTCAACTCACTCTATGTTAAGACAGGGTTGATGTGACTTTTAGATGAAAATTGTACAACATAATTTTAAAGGTACTAGAAGGGCATATAAACACAATCTCGTAAAAAAAAGAAAACTTAAAAAACATGTATAATTGTCGGAGGCAAGTTTTTTAACTTTTTTATTTTAAACATTCGGAAAATAACTTAACTATGCTTTAACTTAAATACCATTGATCTGTCACAGTACAATCGACTTGAAATATGGTCATTTCATAGAATTCTGTTGTATAAATTTGTATTCGCATAAATCTCTGTTGTATTTCGTGAAGTCTTTTTTTAAATAATACTTTGTCAAACAATCCCACTTACTCATTGACTGTTCAATATGTGAAATTGATTGATTATTTTTTTTTGTTTACGTACATTTAAAGATTGTAAAATAAATTTTAGGACCCCTTCAATAGCGCGATTTAAACAAAAAGAAAAAAAAATGACGAAAACACAAAACAGAAAATTGAATCCTGGTCATACTTTAACTGAATTTCTTTAAAATTTTAAATTTAATTTTGTATAGCTGTCAAATTGCTCTTAAAGAAATCTGAGAACGAACAAAACAAAACTTAACTACCATGGAATTTGAGCCCTGAAAAAAATAATTGCATTCGTGTTCAGTCATTAAATTTCGAGGGAAAAAAACGACATTCGAATTCTTTCTAAACTAATTTCATTTTTGAAGTGCTAATTTTGAAATCTCTAAAGGCAATGGTCACGAATTACATTTATTACCCTTTTTCCACACAAATGATCAAAATTAAGGTCGGCGGTAAAGGATAATGACATGAGGGTTAATTTTTTAAATGTGCGTGTGCTGTAAAAATATTTTCACGCATTTTTAAAGGAAATAAATGAAAATTCTTTATTGCAGGAAAAAGTGTGTCTTTTCTCAAATGTATTTGGAACGTAATTTTCAACAAACAAGCATTTGGTAAATGTAATTCTAGCCAAACATTTGACGAGAATTGCATTTGTGCTTGCTTTTGAAATATGACTTTGGAAAGGAGTTTTTGATAACATCTGGAAGTTTTGAAGTTGAATTTTACCATACAAACAACATCGATAAAACTTTTTGATCCATTAAAAGTTTATTATTATTATTATTATTATTTTAAGCATTTTTACAAAATACGGTTTAAAAAAAAGTCCAAATCGAATCAATAAGTTTGTTATAGAACTTAGATTAATCCTATTTAATTTGTTAATGTTTAAATAAGCTCAAAACCACAATATGAAGTCTTTTATAAATTTCCAGATTTGATTTATCAAGCAAACATTTTAATTAATAAAAATAATAAATATTAAAGGCTAGTTTCGAAATGAATGTATTCGGAAACTTAATATTACATTATTTTAATGTAATGATTAATTTATCGACATAATATTTACGCATTTTAATTTACCTGAAAAAAATTAAATGGTTAATAATTGAAGAATACCTCTTATCAAAGAAAACAGGTTTCATTTAATTACTTATCTTATGATTACTTAACTATGTATTCAAAAAAGAATAATAAAATGGGGTATCAAATGAGAGGACTCTATTTATATACCTTTTTTAAACGTATGTTCTGAAATAAAAAAGAATTTAAAAAATAAGGATTGAAAAGTTCAAATTCTGAGCAATTCCCAGTAAAGTAGTAGTATATAAGAATTTCCTTATTTCAAAATCATCTGTGTCTCTTTTTTTAAAGAATCAATAATAATTAAAAGAAAAACTTTTCCTACAAATTTGTTCTGTTAAAAAGGTACAATTTTTAATTTAATTAAGAAGTCAGTTTTTTCTGGATTATCTCCACCTTTTAGATTTCTTTAAATGGAGGGAATACAACACAGAAAATTGGGTTGATTTCTCAGAGTCTAAATGTAAAGACAGTTGATCAATGATATAGTAGATAGATATCAATGTAGAAGTGTCTCATTTCATTTGCAAGACCTTTAATTATCTCACTTCCGTTAAAGTGATTGATTTATGCCCGCGGTCTGTGCCCAAAAATAGAAGCGTTATCATTTAAATTAAAAAACTTTGAATGTTAAGAGGCAGTTAAAAATTATTTAAAGATTATTTGTTAAAAAATTACTGCATGAAAACGATTACATTTTCGGTAAATTTGAATTCAGTTAATTTTAAATATTTAATTATTTTTTTTATTTTGAAATGATGATTGCATTCTTTCTCTTTTGTTAAAATAATAAATATGCAAAGTTCGGTTGAAATTGGTTCAGTCATTTAAAATTAGACCCTACACACGTACACACACGTGTTCAAATTTACTTTTATTTGTATTGAACACATGGCTTTTTCTCTAACAAAGCTAAGTATTGTAAGTGAGTAAGTATAATTTAGAAATAATAATTACAAGCATATTTGCGAAAATTGAATCTATATTTTTTCTAGTCGAAAATTTTTTCAAACATATATATGTGTTCCTCAAAGTAAATGTGAGCATATAAAAAATCGATCTTTGCTTGTTCTACAGTTACAGAAATCAATTTTTTTTGTGTGTAATAAAACTGATTCAAAAAACTATAAATCGCACATATGTTTTAAAGTTATGTATCACTTAGCTCTAAATATAGAAAATGAAGGAAATGTGCTAAATCTATAGAAAAAAGTACTTAAATCCTATATTAATATATGCAGAAAATATTCTATCTTATTATTAAATATCAGTGTCAACAAAACTTAAACATACGTAACGACTTATGTTTCATAAAATCTTTCACATCATGCAAAGCAGAGAAATTATATATAATTAAATATTTCATATGATATTCTCACATCTTACCTGTAAATGTATCTTCATATCAATGACATAAATTATAAAGATGGCCTAAAATATTTCCAAATGTTTACTACAATGTAAAATTTATTGATTTCTTATTTAGTCTTACGCCTCTGAGCAGTTTTTAATAATTTCATCAAAGCTTCCAGGTCGTTTTATAATATGGAAACCATCATAGTTATTTTCCAATGTATTTCCTCCCTATACGATGATATTTTAAGAGTATTTTACAGAAATATATCCTATAATCATGCAATTTTAAAATTTAGCATGTACAATAAAATTCAAAATATTCCTTACATAGCCGTTATACTTCATACAACCATTGCAAATATTGGAAATATTTGAAATTTCAGATAATAAATACCAAATTTTAATTTTTTATTTTTTTTATTTTGATCTTTTATAATTTTAATAAATAGCATTTTCAAAAATTTTTGAATTTCACAATTTTAAAGCATTTATCAAAAGCTACAAATTAAAATTCTTAATTTTACCATACATTAAAAAATTTATGTATTTTTATACGTATCCTACATAAAAATATTTTCACTACAACATATTTTATCTTTACAAGTAGTTATTATTGTGCAATTGGTTAATACAGAATGGATTACAATTGCTGCGTTTTCAAAAAATTTACATAAACCCCTCTACTTAAAAATACTCTAATCAATATTTTTACAAAGCTAAATACAATGTAAATGTTTGTTTACATTATACGTTTGTTATACATTATAATGCTTATATATCAATTAAATGTTTATCATTAATTATACATTTATTATAATACAAATTGTATCCAATAGGCAATAAGCTTATTATTTCTTTAAAAACTATGAATGAGGTTATGAGTTTGTTCTGAATTAAAAAGTAGATTATATTATTTCTGTTTTTAAAGTATCGCATTTAAATTATTACAATAACCAAATAGGTTCGGGAAATTTAAGAATAAATTTTTACATTAAGTTTCAACTATTAATAGTATTAAACGAATAGAGCTATGAAACCTTTGGTTAACAAATGAGTCAAACAATATTTATTTAAAAGAATAACTATACTACACTTCATAAACAGGCTTTTCGAGCCTATTCAAAAATGCAATATTTTAGTTACAATGACAATAATAGCTGTATAAACCGAAATTTAAACCATACACCGTTAGAAATACATTACTTGGTAAAAATTAGTTTATGTGGAAATAATTATGGATACAATATCCTTTTCTATATTTAGGAAGGCTGTAATGTTCCTTGATTTATAAACAAATGAATTAAACTGCATCAAAGTTGTAATTGCCAAAGAAAACTTTTAAAATATAATATTGTGAAATGCAGCTTAAATAGTTAAAGCATTTTATTCAATTACAATAAAATGGAATCATTATCTGTAAAGAGTCTATATTAAAACAACATCTAAATCTTTTTCTTCGAAATCTAAATTCAAACTATCGACATTTTTGAATAGATAAATGCAAGACCTCATTAAGTCTTGAATTGTTGCATAAAATACAAAACTATGAAATAGTTCATTTTAAGCTTCATTTAATAGTTTGCAATAAATTGGTTGATAATAGATGAAAATTCATTTATAGAATTCATTCAAAAATGTTACGAAAAGATAAGAATTTTAAAAAGGAATTTACATTTTGAAAACATATTATTTTATTTGATGATTATTTTCAACATGGAATTTTGAAATCAACATTTACAATCATGTATTCTGAATGAATGCTGATTATATAATAACTTTTTTTAATTAAGTATCAGTTCGCAGTTTTTATTCAAACTTTTACTGCAGTTGAGTTATATTGGGAAATGAGTATGAAGTTACATACTGAATTTAAAAAAAAAAAAAAGGATTTTATAATTTTTATAAGAATTAGTTTCTAAAAAATAATAATCTAAAGCCATTTTATTATGTTTATAAGTTCTTAGTTTTTTAATTATAAGTCAGTGCTAAGGATGAAAAAGAAACGAAAATATTTATTGTAAAAGACAAGGAAATATAAGTTACATAAAGATATATTTCTTTTCCTAAATCATTATTATAATATTATTAAATTATTTGGTTTCTTGCTCAGATTTATGAAAACAGAGACGTATTTCTAGGTTTTAAAAGTCAAACACGAATAACAATTAAAATTTGGGGCTGAAATAAACTGCATGAAGGGTGTAGGCATATTTTATACTGATTACATTCAATTTTGAAATATTTTTAAGTTAGTAAGTATTTTTCACTATTTTATACATTATTAAAATTTCATAGCGTCTTTAAAATTGCTAAAAAATAATAAAACAGTTTGTATTAATCAGAAATTGTGAGTATTATTTTTTCATTTATCTTTAAGATAACTCTATGGTTTGGTTATTGTGCAACAAGCTAAAGTATTATTTATCAAAGATGAAACTAGCCATTTGTGATTAAAATAAGCATTTAGTTGCCGATATATATCATTATAGAAAAATAATCCAAACGGATTTATTTAAAGCAAAATTGATAAAATATCTACATCCCTTTAAATGCATTTATTAACCAAAACATTTTTTTAAAAATATTCTTCATCTTTATTACTTTGAAATTAACCAAAGAATTAACTATCAATATTTTGCAAATAACTTTAAATTAATTCTCAATTAATTTTAAATAAATATTTCTTTTTCTCTGTAGTTATATTGATTTTTGATTTGCTCTGTAATTCATTTTTCGGAAAAGATTTTTTAAACAATTAAAATTGTATACGATTTACATTTCAAACAAACAATAGTAACTTTAATAGTTATTTATAGATTACCAGTAGCATAATATTTTAAATAATTTGTTTTTCGCATTTTTGTTACAATTTTCTCATAGTTTAACAAATAAAAGTGACCTATCTATATTTTTTTGTAATTAAGAGTACCTGAAAAGGCATTTGACAATGTAGCTTAAAGCTCACACGTTTTTATGGTTTTAATAAAACTATGATGCAAGGTAATTGTAATGAAATAATCCATTTAGGAAAAATAATTAAATAAGTCACTGAACCCAAACAAAGTAACATGAAAAGTATTTGCCTATCAAGATTTCATGCAAATTAGCCAAATAAATTATCCTGAAAATAATGATATTATTTACTTAGAATCTTCTAAATATAAGTTTAACGTTATCAATCAACTTTAATACGACTTTTGACAATCAGATTAAATGTGAGGAAAACAGCATCAATTATTTTTTAGATATGTGACTCATATTACTGAGCTTAATTAAAGTAATAATTTTTAAAACGTAAATAAAACCAAGATATCTTGAACAAAGTTATCTTACTATCTATATGATATGTTTGTTTAAAAAGTTTATATTTCAACATAATCTAACCGATAAGCTAAAAAGAAACGCTATAAAATACAATTTTATGCGTTAAATGCGATCTAAATTATCTAAATATAGTAGTAATATAATTGAATATATTTTACGTGAAAATAAAATTATTCGTTAGAATCTTTAAAATAAAAACAGAAAATAAATACAAATTTATTTTATTTCGGCTATCTTCTTAATTGCAAATTTATGTTTTACTATCATATTTATGCTTATTTATAATAACAAGGGGAGAACCGTGGTGGTCTAGTGGTAAAGAATGAAAACCATAGTGTTTCAGCCTCGAAATCCGATTCCACTGGAGAACCGGCATATGAGCTGGTATGGTGCACGTTAAATAATTTGGGGGGAAAACGCCCTCCCAATTGTGGGATGAGGAAATTCGGAATGGGAGGTGCCAACTCAGGGATTGTCCCCGTCAACTGAAAACGGTATAAAATTATGAGGTGCCTTCCAAAGTAGCTCTAGTGTTGCTTTAAAATTGAGACTAAATATAAGTAAACTAGGCCAAACCTATAATAATAAGGAATATTGAAATCAATTTCTTTCAATTTCAGGTTATTTTACGGAATAAATAATACTTTAATTATATACATAAATGATAGTTAAGAAAATATTATAAAAATGTATTACTTTCGAAAGTAATAAATAATTATGTAAATTTCTTACGCATAAAAGAAAAAAATAATTAAAAGTATTTTTATAAATAAAAATAATATGCACTGAAAATCGTGGAATTTTTCAAAATGCAGAGCAATGTTTTTAGTACATTTGTTTATTTAATTTAAAGATTAATTCTTTTCTTTTCTTTTCTTTTTTTTTTTTTTTTTTGAAAAAAAAAAACTTTTATGGAATTGTATTAGAGGTTATACGAAATTAGTAAAACGTATTCGAATGAGCTTACTGTTTAATGTTAACTAAATAATGGTCATTAAATAATAAAAACTTGAATATATTTTACATGAAAGTCGAGATTAAAGTATGGTTTTTGCAAAACTCAGTAGATTTAATATTCAGAGAGGCAATACTAAACTCAGTATACTCATTAGTACAGGTAAAAATTAAACTCAAACTCAGTATTCTGAGTACAGACATTACTAAACTTAGTATAGTAAGCACAAGCCATATTAAATTCAGGGTAGGCTACACTCATTACAGGCAATACTAAACTCAATATGCTCAGTACTTAGTACACACAACACAAAACTCAATATGCTCAGTAAAATGTATTCAAATAAAGCTTATGTTTTGATAAATATAACTTTTTAAGCAAATAAAAAAAGCGAAGGTCTCTTGCAATGTTTATAAGAGCTCACTACATAGAAGTGTATGAGGTAGTAGTTAAAAAGAGTTTCGAAATGGAAATCAATAATATTAGCTGTGGCTATATTTCCTGAATTTTTTTTGTGTAAAGGAGTCCTTTTTCAATATTTGCTCTTTATCTCATCGATCTTGTACTTGAACTCAGAGAGACTGCAATGAACTTCTTAAAAACGTTCTTCAAGAAGTGTGAGATCCATAATTAGTGAGACACCTGACTCGAAATTTGTCACTGCACTGTCTCGAGCAGCCGTCCTAAATGTCAAGCATGTCTTGACAGCAGCTTTGTTCCTTTCTCTAAAGACGCCTCGTTTTTTCTCATCGTGGGTTCGCCTCTCGTGGTCTCGAGGTCATTAATTAAAGTGCTCCGTGCATCTTCGAAATTTTGATGAGATGTGGAGAATTGTGTTTTATGGATTGCTTGGAAGTAAAAGAGTGCTGCAGGTAAAAGATAAAAGCTGGAAGATTGTGGTTGGAAAAGTTTTGTATGGACTATCGAAGATAAATAAAAGGAACAGGGCTCTGTTTAATGTCGGTTTGGGGGAATTTGTTTTGACATTAATTCACTGGTTGGGGGATTTCAATCCAATTAAAGGTTTCGGTTGATGAACGAAGTTTGCTTATTTGTTTAAAGGATGAAGTGAATTATGGAGACTGCGTTATTGATTTCGCTGCTTTTGTTTTCGATAATTTTAAGTTCACATTTTATGTAAACTTAGAAACATTGATTGGTAATTCTTCCATAGTTTGAAGTTCCGTATTTTAATGAAATCCATTGACGTTAATTTCTTGGCTTGAAGTGTATACTAACATACCATTGTATTTTTGAAGTGCTGAAAACCATTTTGATATTAATAGAAATTGTTGGTCATTTCCTTAGGAAGCCTTATAGAAAACTGAGAAATTTATAATTAAAAATGTAATAAATACAATGAGAAAATAATTAAATATGAATGAAATTGTATTTATAATGATTATACAGACACCACAATTTCTTAAATATTTTTGCAAGATAAACATTATGAAAATAATTTTAATTAACAAAAATAAAATAGATAATGTGTTATTAAAATCTTTAGTGACATAATATCATTATTTAGATTTGCATAATATTATTTTTTTTTAATCTTTTTGACTTTAAATTTCAATATCAATGCATTATTGCATTTATTTCTGACATACTTACGAAGACAAAAATGAGTCTCGTTTCTCCCTTTTTACTATTTCTGGTAGAGTTTTGTAAATCTTTCAATAAAATTGATATGAATGCAAATTAAATTTCCACTGTTTTGAAAATAACAGAAATTCAAGGTATCTGCCTGGACGCTTAAAAAGCATGAAAAATATTCTACCAATACAATTTTATTAATAACATTTTGTATGTATAAAGAGTATTAAAAATTTAATATATTACATTACCTGTAAAAGAATCATATATTCAAAAGTGTTTTAGTTAAACAGTTTTGCATACCCACATTTAATCGCGTATCTCAAATAAAAAGTAAACATTTTGAATAATAATTCTTAACGTAACTATTGAACCTTGTTCATTGCTGGTAACTGGTAGATTACATTTTTAATTGCAATTTTACATCGTGCATTTTACTGTTTCGGGAATATAGAAAACTTAGTTTAAAGTATAAAATTAGGATTTTTAATCCATATTTTCACTTTAACTCCAATTCTCCTATAATAATTTCTTATTTGTGTTTTAATTTAATCCATTTAATATTATCTGGAGATATTCATACGTTCGAAGCGTTATAATACCAAAATGCATATAACTAATTCTTCGTTTATAAATACTGATATCAATGTATTCATTTTCATTTTTCATTTTATTAAATCTTTAATCTAAATTTAGCTCAGTTTTATTAACGTTCTGCTTAGAAGCTACATCGAAATTTTGAAAGTCGGTCAAGACGATTCCTCGGCTGGCACATCCTTCTGGACACTTCGGCCCCACATCAACGGGAGAACTTTTGATCTCGAATGCTTTATACAACATCAGACCAGTTTAGTCTCGAACCTGGATGTCGAGACCTTTCAACCAGTGCACCTCGGCCAAATAAATTTAGAACAAACCTTTTAATGTTAATTGTATCCCTTTTTGTTTTGCTTAAATGGTAGCTTGAGAATCAAAATATTTTTTTCTCTTGGAAATGGAGATAGAAAAATTAATGACTGCTATAAATGGTATTGATTTGAAACAAATAATGCATAGTATTTCAAAGAACCTAAAGTAAATAAGTCAAACAAATTGAGAAATACTCAATACAGTTCGATTAATTCAAATTTGGGAATCAAAATGTACAATTCAGAAAATTTCAATAAATTCAGATTTCTAGCTTAAATTTTTTTATATCTTATAATATCCTAGTATCATTTTATTTTTATATCAGTATACCTTTAAGAAACTGAAATAAATTTTATTGATGATAAAACAGAAAATTTATCTTTTATCTGCCATTCTTTGAAACCGAGAAAACATAAAACAACATACGATCTGCTACCTCTAAATGTAGTATTTTATTGTTTTCACCAAAAGTACGCAGAAGTATAAAAATACATAACTTTGATTACATTGAATTTAAGATCCCCTATATTTTTTATTTCTCTAGCCGTAGCGTTCACTGCCAGGCAACTTTGCGCCATTCTTGCGTGGAAGCACAATTCTGTACTAAAAACTTCATTCACTGCACTTAATACGATCGAACTGTTTTCAGTAGCCGAGCACTTAAAACAGGAAACAACTTTCATTAAAAAGGAAACAAATAGGAAACCAAGAAATAAAGCTACCTTACATTTCCGACTGCATGACGGGTAAACTGGGCCAGGCTACTATAAGCGTCTCAATTACTGGACGTATAAAAGCCAGTTCGACGTCAGAAGTTCAAGAAAAGTCACTCTCATTGAAAAGAAAAACCGAAGAAAAAAGTGACGTAAAATTCAATAATGTTCTTTTAATCGATTTATCGAAAAGCTATTTTAGAAAGAACACCCGGTGTTTATTATGTCGCTCCCGCCGGTTTGCTGTCTTTTATTTTGCCCCTTGTTGGTGGATATTTTTTTATGGTTAGGCTAGTGGCTTTACCACTGCTTTTTTCCTATGAAAATGATATATCGATTACATCGGATATTCGCCCTAGAAAAAGGTTAATTCTTTAATATCTTTATCTATGGGTGGATATCTAGTATGACGAAACGGTGTCACTGACAAAAAAGGTGTTGTATTAAATTTTAAAGAATTACTCAAGCAAAGAAATTTATCTTGTTAAAGGACATACTTTTTCTGGAAAATATTGTTAGAAAGTAATTTTGGTTTTAAAAAATCTTGACTGGCGGGAAATAAATATAATAATATTTAAATATTTGTGAGAATATGTAAGAAATTAAAATTTTTTTGTAGTTCTCCACAATAAATCGATTCTACAAATCTTAACATTTTAAAAGGGAATTCGAGGTTATATACTAGATGCGGATAAAATAATAGGAAACGTATGAAAACTAGCTATAAGTAATAAATAAGATTATGTAATGGTTTCAAATGCAGTAGATATTTGATTTTGCAATATTAAAACATGAATAATCAAATCTTGTCCACCATGTTTTAAGTAATTTTGCTTTCTTAAAACACGACAGTAAATAATTATTCTTTGAATCTACCTGCTTTATATCTGCATTAATTATTATCATCATATTTCTATATTTTCATATATTAATTTTATTCTTTCAGTCATTAAATTTCCGAAAACTTTTGTTTTTTTTATTATTTTTCCTCTCCTATTATTTTCATAAACTCTCAAGAAGTTGAAAGTTAATAACAGATTAGTTCAATTTCAATTTTTGCTTTCTTAGTTCTATTTGAAATCCAGAAGAAACTAAGTTAAACATAAAAAAATGCAATATAGATTATTTTTCAAATACTTTTTTAAAAATTTAAATATTTTATTATTTCATTCTAATTTTTACAATAAATGAATATTTACCAACAATTACATTTCCTTCCTGATATACATACATTTCACAAAATTACCTATATTTCACACCTAATTTTTACCAATATTTCACAAAATTCCAGCCATTTTTTCTCTTTTGTTTTCATGCTTTGATGATAGGATTTGTTTTCGAGTTTCAATAGTCAGTTGTTACATATGGTAATGAATCTCTAATTATTTTCTCTACAAATCTCTGAAATTTATGCTAGAAAATGAAATGCATTCAAAATCATAATAAATGTAGTAGGAAAAACTAGGGATTTGATTCCTTATTGAATTTAAACGCTACTTAAAATTCGCACTGCTTTATTTGTTTTGAAAAAGCAACAGCTTTGTACTTTAAAATACTATGCTTTATAATGATTATTTTTGTCATAAAATCTTCAGTTGGTTACAATATGTCTGCCCTTGAGAGAAAAAGATCTATAAATAATATAAAAATGAGAGCTGAATTTAAAAATAAAAATAAAACATTAGATTTTGTATTTTTTTTAATTTCTTATGAGAGAAATAATACGAGTTTAACCTTAAAGGATTATTTGCTTCAAAAAATTGTTTAATCACTTCTATAAAATCGTAGAACCAAATGTTGGTGTTCGAAATAACTTAAAATTTTTTTCACGAATTACAATTTTACATTAATGAACACAGTTTTTTATTCCATCTTAACTGGTTAAACTATTTTCATTACAATTTAGTGTTTGTTCCCATTTTCGAATATCCACACCCATTGAGGTTACTGAGCTATTCAAATGCCATAATTATTAGAAAACAAGATTCTTCAGAAGATTTATGTTTGTTTATACTGCCCATTGTTTCTTCGTTTTTTGCAAAATTAATTAGTTTGATATTAAAAGAAATTCCTTTTAAATTTAAAAAAAATATGCTTAGTTGAAAAAAGGAATGATCAAAATTTTCAAAGATTTTTTGGTAAATAATATGTAAATAACCGTCAAGAAATATTAGTAATGTAAAACTAGATTGGCTCATTCATTTTCAATAATATTACTTTTTGAAATGGGCAATCAAGGTATTAGAATATTTTTTAGCTATTCTTAAATTTTTATTCATATAATATCACTCTTTGTCCCAGGTTTAAAGTAATCCCATATGTTTCATATTAATTTCATACTTGTGGTTAGAATAGATTCTATTAATAAATATTTTATTTTAAATGAATCAAATAATCAATCTATCCCATACTTAGTATCAGTCTCCAATTTTCTGCAACTAAATCAATTAGTTATTCTGTAAATATGTTATTTCCTTTTAATATTCATTTTCCTTTAATTATTATAATAGAAATGTTTCCTCTATGCTTCGGATGGTATTCGTTGCTCATTAAAATCTAATTATTTCTGTTAAACTAATCTGCCCACTTTTCACACATTTCGAAAAAACTTTTGTTCTGCATTACTACTGTATGTGTAATTATACATGTTGTTTCTTTTAATGGTTTTAAGAATGGGTTATACCGGGACAGCCAGATTGGTAGGTCATTAGATTCACGTCCCGAATCTCTCCAACAGAAGATTCCCAGTGTGTGTGGTGGCTAGTGCATGTAAAAATCTCTGTTGGTGATAAAGTCCTCCAAGTCAAGACACAACCACTGGAAGACTGGATCAGAAGAGAGCATTCTCTGTTTAAGATATAAATTACGATTTACGAATGAGTGAATGAAATGTATGCATGTAGATTGTCCCATAAAAAGTGTTGTGACGCATTAATAGGTAAGTTATACTCTTGCCCTTAAATGGCGTTACTAAAACAAGAAATGCTCTCCTGGCTTAAAATCAATGCCTTGTCAATAACAAGGACCATAAGAAACAAGAACAGAATAGCGTATTCTGTTGACTTTATATGCAAATTTTCTTTCCCATAGTTTGAAATAGGATGAATTATGTCCCCTTTTAAATGTAAGAAATCTTACCTAAGAAGAATAATTTATTTCATCAACAAGTGATCATAAAGATATCTCAATTTTATACAAAATTTTATGAGGAATATTTCATTTTACCCTAGCAGAGTACAAATATACTTGAAGCACTTTCCCAGCCGAATAGTCGGCAAACTTTTCCAAAACAATACAATAAATTGAAGGGATATCTTGGCTTATTTTGATGGATAGCATTTCTGACTTTATGGTTATCAAAATTTTAACATGTGAAAAGATAGATTCTCATAAACACAATAATCTTACATCTTACATTAATTACTTAATTTCCATTGTTCAAATAATTTATTGATTGGGAGGAACATTAATTTGAAATGGGTTTATTCCGATTTATTATTTACCTCAAAGAGTATGCAATTCGTTAATGAGTTTTCGAAAGATAACTGTTCCTCATTGTAATCAGGTCCTGTTTCTTCGTTGTCATCAACAAGCATCATATTCGAATATCTTTCAAATGGAAAAAAGATGTAAAAATAAGCTATTACTTTCCTCACATCTTGTTTTCATGAAATAGTCTAGACAGAAAGCTCTTTAATAAACATTTATTCTATTCAGAAGTTCCATAATAAGCTATGCTTACTTTATCAAAAAGTTTTCTCATTTTTCTTAGAGCAGAGAGGAAGAGTGGACAGATATTTCTTCAACTGATGGTACTTTTTGAAACTTCTGCCAGTACAAAATTAACCATCAATTATTTAATTTAACATATATCAAATTTAAAGAAATATTTATTTTAATGAATAAAAATTGTTTTATACAATTTCTTTTCTAAATAATACGTATGATAAATACATTATTTTGCCACATATTATTTTTTATATAATTACAAAATGGTATCAGTGCTTGCGTACTTTAATTGCAGAAAATAGAATAACCTTATTTTCTACAAGTTCAACATCTTTTAAAACTACCAAATAAAAATTGCTTGTAGTAATTAAATATGAAACTGCTCCCTGCTGCATACTTGCCGCTAAAATGCGTTGACCTTTTAATTAAGCAAGAGATTCAATATTTCGTATTTCGATAAAACTATAAATTTCTTTCGTTCCCTCGTATCTTTCAATAATGTTAATTTGCAATCCCTTTTAATTCGGTTAAACATCATAAGTCCTGCTAAATTTAACTTAATCTGTAGCCTTAAAAACTATCAAAATGGTCTGTATATAACAAGTTTTAGGAGTTCGAAGTAAATTTCTTCTTTTAATTTCTCAGTAATTAAGGAATTTTATTCGCATTCTAAATATACCTGAACAGATCATTTGATGAAACATATAACATAATTCTTAATTTTAATGGGTTATAGTTCTTATCTCGTGTTTTCTTTTGAGATTAGTTGATAGCTTTTAGATTATTCCATATGACTTTTCTTCAATTATTTAAGAACTTTATCAATCATAGACACTCAAGTCCTGAAAATTTGGAAATTATTATTCCCTAAATGAGTCTCGTGCAATTATTCTTGTTGTTGATATGACAGAAAATGACGGGAAATCTATCCTTATAATCTTATTTGTATACCTCTGACAGGATTTTATTTGGCTCATTCAAAACTTAATGCAAACATCTGGGTGATAACCATACATAATAGTAGTAAATTTATTACTGTATTATATATATATATATATATATATATATATATATATATATATGCTAAATTTCAGCTAAGATCATGAAGGAGTTCAGATCTCTTGAAGATTATCTCCTCTGATATTTTTTCATAAAAGGTAATACACATATTTTGAGGACGCAATTATTGAAATCCCGAATTATAAACATATGTGGAGATAACATGTAAAGAGATGTTTGGGGAAATAAATTTGTCTTTTATATACCAGTATAAAGAGCAAATCTCTCAAACATTTGCTTTTTTTATGTTGATCTTAATGTTGTAAAATATGTGAAAAAGCTATTCTAAATATTTTAATAAATAATAAGTTTATTTGGAAAAGATTTCGGACTGAATTGATTTTTGATGTACGAAAATAACCATCTAATTGAACTAAATTCCATATATACACGTGCCTTGAAATGATTTGGATACATCTTTATTTTAGGAATTGCCTTTCATGTGAAAACGTTTGTTAAGTGTTATTTCCTGTATAGGCGGTATTTCTACTAGATAATACTATAATATGAAATTAACGTTGCATCAACTTCATATTAATATTGTTTATTAATGCCTGGTTTTTCTTAACCAAATCGTTGGACTCTTTTCAGCTTCTAACTTTCATTTTTTTAGATGTAAACGAAGGATATTTCTCAGAGATCAGCAAATGAATCCAAGTGAGTGAAAGTAATAAGCGGGTTTCTTTATATTGTAATAGATTCTTAATAATTTTAAGTACAAGAATAACAATACTTTAAAACTGGTATAATTCTGCAATAGAAATGAAAAGCCTATCTAAGTTTTAAATTATTTTTAAAAAGTGAATTTCTCTTTCTGTCTCTCCCACCTTCCTTAGAAAGTAAATTTCTTCTAATAAAATATATCGGGTTAGCGAAAGTTTCGATAAATATCATTACTGTTTCGCTCTGTTTTTATATTTTATTTTAAGCTTGCACTTTAAAACGTCTAATTAAGCCTTTCAAAAGAATGATTGGGAAGTAGGTAGCAGAAGCTTTTATAGAAGAAAATGGGGAAAAAATTAATTAAGTGACATATTAATTAATAAAAGGCAAATATAATTACAATTTGAGATTTAAAAAGAAAGAAATGAGTCCATAAACTTTTTAAAGTTTTCACTTGGCAGACCCTTCAAGTCTGTTATTGTACTGGAAATATTAATTGCTTTATTTGTTGACCAAAACAATTTACAATAAATTGATTAAGCTGTGTTGTACTTTAATCAATAAAATCAATCAGTGAAGTTGGCCGATTCATGAAAATTTGATTATCGCTATTTTATAAAAACGGGCAATTTCGGATAATTTCATCGACAATCTCAAATATGAACCCCAAACAGCTTTCAGGATTTATCAAGACTGATTGGCCTACATTATGAAAATATTTAGGCCAAACCTTTCTAAACCTGTTCTAAATCTTTCTATTTACATCTTCATAAATCCATTAGATTTATTAGCACACTATTAAGCATTCATTAATGTAAAAGTCGTTAACATATAAATGTTAAACATATTTCGCAAACAAAAAAGTTAAACATATTTCGCAAACAAAAAAGTTAAACATATTTCGCAAAAAAGTATTCCAGAGGGCCAATGGACAGTATAAAACTTAAACTTTATAATATTTTATGTATATTTATAGAATGAAAAAAAATAAAGTATTGTTATGAACGCCATTTAAATCTTTTGGAAACCAAAATAAAAAATAATCAGCATGAATTTTTTAATGAGTCTGTGAAACTTTTTGTTGAATAATTCTTGAAATTTTACAGAAATCATTATTGGTAGTATGTAGTGGATATAAGATTTAAAGGCTGCATAATATTTATAGTTTTCATATTTAAACAATATGCTTCGTTTCAGTCATAATTTGTTTATAATAATTGCAGTTTAATTATTCCACTTTAATTTAAAGTTGAAATTTTGAGGAAGCAGGCAAATAATTAGAGGATATATAGTACATTAAAGCTTAAGGCTTTTATAAACCTATGAGTGAATTATATATCAAAATTTGAAGTTAAGAAATATTGTTATGAAGAAGCTATAAAACAGCACGTTATATTATAAATTTAATTGAAAATTTAAAATTTAATTAATTAAATTGAAATTAAACCCTTTGGTCATCAAAGGTGGCTTGTTATAAATAAATATCAATGTTTTAAAATTCTCGAGATTTTATATCACTGCGAAAATGTTAGCGTGTCACACTATTCATGTCCATTAACCTGAAAAGAACCTAAAAAATGTAACTTTTTAAAGGTAGACTGGAAAACGTTTGAATGAAAGGAAACGGCTTCTAAATTCTTATTTTTAAGATAAACAGTTTAAGGAGGGAAAAAATTCAATTTCATTTTTTTTTCTTGTTCTTGAAAGTGCAGTGCTATTCTGGACAGTAATTAATTGCTCTCTGAGAGGAAGAGCTGTTAAGCACAGTGACAGATTAAGGCAAGAATTTCCGGACAGATTCTTTGAATTCCCAAGAAAACAATGGGGTCTTCCGGCCTGTAGATTAAATAGTCTCTTAATTGGAGCACTTTAAAATTTTCGTCCAACAAGATGAATGGTCGACCAGAAAAAGCATTAACAAGCAAACATGCTTACTCAAGAATGTACCTGACAATATATTTTAACTGACAAAAGTTTATTTTTTTTTATCTTGTGAGCAAATGTAGAGTTTCTTTGAAAATGATAAAAGTTTCTTCATCGTATTCCGTCTGGGTCTGCATGGTTTAGTGTTATATGAAGTGGGGAAGACATATTAGCTCCGGAAGAAATAACTCCTAGAATGGATATTTACTGAGTTCTTAATTTATGGGCAAAGGAGTCGTAGATTTAACTGGCACTGCAATCTATTAAGGTCTCTGAGTTCTTTAAGTATGTTTCTTTTTAAATTTTAAATAAGTGGAGTTGCAGTATTTTTCTTCATTTAAGTAATGAAAATATTCTTTTTATCATTTTTCAGGTCAAAAATAAAATATTTAAACAAATTAACTTCCATTTTGTGCTCTATAAATTATATGTGTCTTAGTAATTGTATAAATCCCAAGAGACGAGTTATCTGCTACTATATTTTCCACATTCCGTTTTTAAACAGTCAGGCAAATATTTCAAATCGTAATTGGAGGAATTATTATAATGATGAGAATTTTTTGGTATTTATTTAGCCAAAAATAAGGGCTAAAGGCTAAGAAAATTGGAAGAATCAAGATTTCCTTAACATTAATTATTTTTAAAGAAAAGTTTTATATGCTGAAATACAAATAAATGTCAAGTTTTT
>JAPMOQ010051006.1:443566-453967 GCA_026543055.1 Argiope trifasciata
ATATATATATATATATATATATATATATATGTATTTATATACCGTTAAGTTTTAATTATTTATTACAAATAAAGTATATTTGCTTGTAAACATTTAGTCACATTCAACTATGGCAATATTTTTTATAAAACTCTTCTCGTGGTGCTTATTATTATAACTTTACATTACTACTTATGGTTTTCTGTGATAATAGTAAGATTTGATTACCAAATTTTTATGTCTGATTATTCCTTGCATGGAGATATCTCTACTTCCTTAGGAGAAGCTTAGAGCCTTTTTTTAGAAATTAAAAAATGTCATTATTGACATCATTAATTACTTATATGATTTCGCAAATAATGATTTTAACAATACATACAATCACATTATTTATTTGATATACAGCATTTCAGCACAGTCACTTTACCACAAGTACATTTTAATTCCCTGGTTATATAAGGCACCTTTCTGAATTTAAAAGATCATAAAATTACTTTCATGGTCATTCTGTATACACATATGTGTACATACATACATGCGTATGTGTTTGTTCAAAAATGCTTTAAACCTCAATTAATTAATCCCTGTTTAATGAAAGAAAAGAAATTTACTTAATTTATTCCATTAAAATTTAAATTTCTTTTAATTTTATTGAACATTCCATTTGTTCAACTGAAATAAATAATGATAATGATTATTAAATCAGCCTCGCTACAATATAATTATTCAATTACTCACCTAAGATTTCCTATTCTCAGAGGAAAACAACGCATAGCAGAAGGGAAATGTCGTTAACATATATCCTTTATTGTTTTTAAAACTTTCTCATTTCTCCACTAGAGACGCAGTAACCTGTCTCAATAAATTCAGCATAATTATTTTACTACAATTCCCTGACTATACGAGACGTCATTTTGAATTAAAGGGCTTTATCGATCATCCTGTTTATACAAACTTGTATGTGCATGCGTTCGTGAGTGTGTGTCCAATAATACATTATAAAGAGAGGAATTAATCCGTAATTAACGAAAGAAAATAAACTGATAACATAATTAATGAAAGAAATAGATGCTAAACTGAAATAAATAATGATATATATCCTTTAAGCAGTCTATCTATAATATACTAAATAGTCCAAGAACTCACCTGAGATTTCCTGTTCTCTAAATAAAACAAAGCGCAGCAAAAGGAAGTGTCTTGTTAAAATATAAAAGGATCTCCTCTTCATGAACGTCTCTCGAAAACACGACAGAATTAAGGAATTAATCAACTTATACAGTTTGCCAATTGCATCAAAGATATCCATATGAGTTGTCTGATGAAGACAGGAAAATCTAACTGAATTGTGCCTTCTTAGCTATTCTTAGGTAATGAGGAATATTCTACCGATGGAACTAGAAGGCTGGAAGACAAGGATTAGGAGCTGAAGAAAGCAAAGATTATGGTTGTATCTAAGGAGATTTCTCTTAATAATGCGAAAAAGTGGAGAACTTTGTTGAGGAGGAAATCCTGATGCTATTTAGTAATTCTATTAAAATTCTTAGGAAGATAAACAGAAGAGCAAAAGTTAACATTCTTGATTAAAATGAATTCTATGTTTTCCTAAGTAAATTTCTGTGAAATTTATAATCGTTAAATTTATTTATTAATTATTTAGAGCCAGTAATTCTTCACAACACATATCTCCACAGCAGTTGTAGATAAGGCATTTGATGAATTTTATGTATTGCTATTTTATAAAAGGCACCATAATTTGTTTACTTGCCAGTGTCCTAGCATAGCGTGTCTTCCCCGTGACCGGGGTGTTTCACTTTAGGGTAAGTTTTTTCTTCGGTCTGTGAGGGGTGTGGATGTGCTCCTCTAAATAAGGACTTGTACAAGTGAGAGTGAAATATGAAGTAACTAAGTCGTACTCTTGGCCCTTGTTGAAGTTACTGAATAAAGCAGATGCTCCTTACAGCTTAAATTGCTGACATGTAATTGTCAGCGGGTTTATAAAAGTGTCATAAGTAAAAACAACACAACATTTATTTATTTTCAACAAAAGTAAAGTTTAAAAATTTGGCTCCAAACAAGATTTAATAAACCACAGGCATTAAATGCAATTGTAAAATTTTTAATGAACATATATTTTTTATCATGTTTTCAATTTAATATCAAATAAAAATTCAATAAATTTATGAGTTTTTGTTCTAAGTTTATAAAACTATAGTTTCTGTATATTACTGTAAAATTTAAATAATTTATTGTGAATTTTTGATATGTATTTGAATTAAAATTAAAAATTCCTTACCACTCTATTATAAAAGAATATTCAAAAACTCTCAAAACAATACTGCAGATATAAAATAAAAATTAAATTTTATTTGTACTAAGTTAAATGCATTTTTTATAATTGTTTCAAAATCTCATTTTCAAAGATAACATTCTAAACTATTTGTGAATTCAAAAGATAATTCCTTTTCGGTTCATTCTGAGTAAATAGTAAAGTAAACATGCAAATGCATTACTACAAGACAACTAAAATCAGAAAATGAGAATTATATATACAAGAGTATTAAAATTATTTCTCAACTATATGTGAATCTCAACATAATATATGAATTATTTCCATTCTATTGTCAGTAGAATCAAGTTATAAAAAAGTATTCATAGATAATGATCTATCGTTAAAGATGCAATACTTTCGAAATATATTTACTATTTCCCTTTTTATTATCATTAGCAAACATCTTTCAGACGGCAAATATTTCCTAACTATTACCATAGCATTTCATTTACCTATAACGCAAATGTAAAAATGCTTTCATTGTATTCTCTAAGGAAATAAAAATTAATTCCAAGAATTTCTAAAGAGAGAATAGCTTTGTTAAATAAATCATTAAAAAGAAAAAAAAATGTATTTTTTTCTTATATTTTTTGCTGGATATCAATTAAGAATATCGTTTTGCATTTCAATAATGAACAATTATTTATTATCCTCAATCAGTTATTCACATTTTTGCAAAGATTGAAAACTGAAAAAGAATATTTTAAAATTCATAAGCTAAATTAAAGATATAGCATTTGGACTGAATCATTATCTTAATAGAGCGAAATTATACTTCATTAAGGAAAGTGAATTATATAAGAAATATCTGTATTTAGTATAATATATTTGTCTGTAGTATCATCTAAGATTCTATTATTTCTAAAGTTAAATTTGGAATTTCGTGTTTTTATTACACAGATGTTTGAAGCGAGATTCATCGTTATTGCGACTTTAGACACTTTTCAAGACCGCTGACAGTTATCTGTCAGCGATTTAAAAAGAGTCAGCGTTTCTTATTTTTTCAGTAGCACCAAATAGGACCAAGAGAACAACTTAATTACATTAGACACATTCACTTGCGCAATCCCTTTTTAACCGGGTGGGGGTTGCAAAATTTCACAACTCACAGAGAGAACACAGAATAGATATGCCCGAATTGGAACTCAAAACCGGGATCCTCAAATATATTCATATGTCAGGACACCGGCTACAAGATTAAGTAAAATTTCTACATGATATTCAGAAATTTTGATGATTATATACTTTCTGCCGCTTAATTTAAAATAAAGAATATATCCTCTCATTAGAAGTTTTGGAATATTTGAAAAACTAAGTTGTTATTTTAAAATACTAGAGTTAAGAATACTGTTTCAAAAATCTATGTGTCGTATGCAATTAATGATTATTTGCAAAACCATTTAGAAAGTCCTCCTAAAATTCTTTGTGATTCAAATCAGGAACTGTTTCATCAGATTAAATATACAAAGCAGGAATATTTCAAGAATATATATGAAGAGCATAATTTTAGTAGATGGTATTCTAATTCCAGAAAAATACAGTGTAAGCAAAATTCATTCAGAATGACAACCAAAAGAAGCTTTCGGACAGCATAAAAATAGATTCCCTTTTCACTTTTGAATGCTTAATTTGTCTACTGTAGGTAGAATTATAGAAATGGCCTGGTGTCTTTTTGTCCTAAAAATGTATTATATTAAAGATTTCTAATTTTGAGTTTAAAGTTTTATTTAATATCATTATAAATAAGATTCTTTTCAGCCCTTATAAACAGGAGCTGGTGAACCAAATTGAATGTCATATTTATTTTCAGTATTAGAAATATAAATAAATACAATTTAAGAATTTTTGATATAAAACGATATATTGGCTTGCGTTATTATTATGTAACACAACTTTGCTTCGACTGTATGAATAATATTATTCAGAATAAGCTCTGATAAAAAAAATCTACATACCATAGAAATTTCAGTAAGGCTTCATAGCTTATTTAATATCCAAATAAAAATTGTAATTTTGATGTTATGAACGACCCCAAAATCATCTCACAAAGAGGTATTGCATAGAAGTGAAAGAAACAACGAATATTGGCTTTTTATGTTATGTATTTAACAAAACCTCGGATAGAATTTATTCAGTTGCCAAACATACGCAAATTCCAGTCCAAAAACAACTTGGGCTTCATATGGGTCGAAATATAGCACTAAATGTTGTCAATGAAATTTCATTTGTGGTTGATTATCTTTAAAATTATAGTTTTCTACATGTTTTAACATTCACCATAAGCCCAATAATTTAAATTAGCACATAATGAAATTTTATAGAAATTATATTCCAAAAATAATAATTCTGAAAATCATTTAAAAATGGGAAACTCCTCAACTTAAGAAATGCATTGAATTGTAGTTGTGATAATGTGAAATTTAATAACGTATCTTTTATATCTATCATGTTAGATGTCAATAAACACTTATACAAAAATAAATAAACTCAATATCAGTATTAAGCTCAAATATTTCGATAATCTTACAAAATTCTACGATTTCAGATTTTTGTTTGGCATATTAAATGTATAATTGTTTGAACTTGTTTTAGAAAACTCCCAATTGCAACAGATTTATCACTAAATATTGGCATGCAATTACAAATCATTTTTCAAAAGTAGTAATATTAAAATATAAAGAATTTTTTTTAATATAATTTCACCCTTTCATGAAATTAATCATGATTTCTCAGTTTATCTTTGGTTAGAAAAAATATAGTGATCAATATCATTTCAAATTCAGCCATTATTTATCCAACGGATTCCTTCCATAACTTAAAGATATCATGATAGTAAAAGATAATTCTTCACCTTGTATATAGCTCCGAGGCTTAAAAGCATTTATCTGAACGTATATCTGAGAAAAAGTATTGCCCCAAGTTTTTAGTTTTCATCGCAAGAATTATTGAATTCCAATATCAGAAAGTTTTTAGAAAGTTCTCCCTTTCATATCAAAAGATTAAGTACAAATGATTGAAGTTCTAGCATCGAATACTTTCATAAGCATAATCTAGACTTAAAAAAATATTTTTGAGAAATATGCATTCTTAATACCTCTCGATAGTTTTGACGTCGGATATTAAAATAAATGGATGAAGTGTCTGGATATCGTTCCGAATTTTAACGATTCCTTGATGAGAAATTGAGTCCTTAAAATAAAATATTCGATAAAATAAGTTCTTCTACTATTATTGTTTTTTCCCTTTGCATTTCAAACAAAGAGATTAGATGAATAATTTTAAAGGAAATTGATTTAGCTTTTCAGTTTAAGCCACTTATATTAAATGTCGCCATCCACCTAAACATTAATGATATATTTATTAATCTACCATAGGTTCATCTTGATTTTATGTTATCTTTACCGCTTTTGATTTATTTAAATGAAACCTAAACAATTTTAATGTTTTATAACATTTTTTAAAAACTTATTTCGGATCTGATATATCTGCAATATTGTAGTCAATTGACTGAAAAGTATTCAAAGAGTAGATCAGACCAAACATGGAAAAAAATTCTTTTTTACAAACTTTTGCTGATTTTGGTCTATTTTCTGATAGCAAATATGAAATTTTATAAGCAGTTTCTCATTCTTTTTTTATAGTGTAATATTGTTTTAAAAATTATACATATGCAGTTTCTAGAATACTATTTAATTTTAGTATTTAGGGAAAGTAATTATTAGTTTATCAATTTCTTTGATAAAATCTTCAGCAATGTCAACTATGTTAATAATAATTCCAATTAAGAATGAATTTAAAATTTCATAATATTCAAGATAGTTTATTATAAATAAAATTGTATATGATTATGAGAAAATTTACATTTTTAGTGTATTAATTAAAAAATGTTTGTTGAAACTCGATATTGAAACATGTGTTCGAAAGTGCTAAGGCAAAAACTACAAAGTGAACTTTAACAGTGAAATTAGGAACTAAAAAAGAATACATTAAAAAGAAACCCACTACACAGACATATTTAGATACATATATTATACATTATTCTACAATATAATACAATAAAGCTGGAATGAATAACAACGGTCAATGAGATTATATTTTTAGACTACAAACCATTTTATTTATTTAGATATTGCAAAATTTGATTATTGATATTGTATTCCGCTTGCCGTAATATCTATCATACTGTATTCACCTTTTCACAGTATGTTTCATTTTACATTTGCATAGCTTTTATCTGTTTTATTGCATTCGATTTATCACAGAATGTTTTACATTGCTTTCGACTTAATATAGTCTCAATCATATTTTATTTGGCTTGCCACAATGTTTCATTCTACACCTAGTAAGCCCTTACTTGTGTCATACTAATGCCATTTGCCAAACTATGTGCAATATTGTATTCAGGTTGTCACAATATACCATGCTATATTCTGTTTGTAATATAGCTTATCCTAAAACTAAACTGTAATACTATATGCAATTTACAATCTACTTGTTATATGTTTGTACTGTAATTTTTTTTGTATATCATTACTTTTTCCTGCATTTAATATCAAAGGACCCTCTGTAGTCGTTACCGGTTATATTTTCAAACGTTTTATTTGTTTTAAAAACTAATATTTTTCTGATGATCAGCCCTAAAAATGGCTATGCATTTTTGTATCATTCTTGAAATTTACAAAAATATGTTTAAGTGCAATTGCAGAACTAAGGACTAAATCACAATTCAATGATTTTAAGTTAACTATTACAAATTAAAAGCAAGTACACATAAGTTTTTTTTTCTTTCTTAAACTAATTCAATATCAATTTTGTGTAAGAATATACAAGGCATTTATAAAGTTCTAGAAAACGAAGTTATAATAGTGTCCTTAATTATTTTTTTAAATAAAATGTGCGAATTATTACCATATTTTTTTTTCAATTAGCTTCACTGTTATTTCCAAATTATGTCGCGTTCATGAAAGCTCATAACATGTTCTGAATGAATTAAGAATATAGTTTCTTGAAATATGATTATGTCTTATCTTCGCTTCATATTATTATTTCATAACTCTTAGAATACTGCTTGATTCAATAGATTATAATTTAAAATAATACATATAACACATTGAGCTTTTTTAGATCTTTGAGATTTTAAAAACATATTACTCCAAACTTATCTTATTTCTTATTTTTTTTAATATATTATGACTAAAATCAATTAAATGTTACGTTCAGCAAAACGCTTTTAAGTACACGTAAAATCTAGAAAATATTGTCTTGGAAAAAAATTATGAAAAACCTTTTAATAATATTTATCGCATGAAATACTGAATGAAGCAACTGTGATAATCTGTGTACATGTAAAATGTGTATGTTTCATTTCAAAACAAAATAAAACAGAAATTTCTGTAATAACTGAAACTCAACATAATAACTTATGTGAAATAATTTTGTAACGCATTTAAACAAGACTTATGGGATACCAAATGTAATTGAGCATCAGCGTTTGATGCTCAAGATTAAGACATTTTATTACATTTAGCATTATTTAGCAATATCGTACTGCATTTAAAAATATTGTACCTATGTTATAAGGCATTTGATTCAATTTCAGACTAAAACATTATATTCATTATGAAATTATATTAATGTTATAAAGAACATCTCAGTAATTTCGTACAGAGGTCAAATAATAAACTATTTGAAAGTTGTTATCTTTAAGGTTAATCATTTTATTAAACGTCAGAAAAATTGAAAGTCAACTGTTAAAGGTTTTTGTTCTGCAGTTCTATATTACACATTATACATCTCATTGAAGATCAAAATTACAATTTCTGGAAATGTCATCAAACAGTTTCTAAAGAAAATGCTATGAAAATAATGCGTATGTTTTACTAGAATGGCGAGGATAATATATTATGATCCCCCCACCCCAAATGATTAAATAATATTTCCCAAATTCAAAAGCACCTATTTTTTAAAACATTAAAGCTTTCTTGCTGACAGAACGAAAGGAAGGGAAGGAGTTTCCAAGATTTGACACAATAATGACCAAAATTTCTCACAATGAACTTTTCCAGAGAAATAAATGTTACCATTTTCTTTTCGATATAATTTATAAGCCAAGGCTTTCAGAAAATATTTCACATCTGGCATCTACTCTAAATTTCAAATGTTTGACTTTAAAAAGATCAATAACCATTTTGAGAGAAATTTTATTAAAATCGTTACATCGGAAATCTTATAGCCATTAGCATTTCGAAATCATATTTTAATGATTCATAGAAAAATGGGAATGTTTGCAAAAATTTATAAAAAATTACAAATCATTATCATCAAAAATATGAAAATTGAAATAATAGTATCTTAAGTATAACATCTATATTTGAGTAGTCGCAAAATCTATTTTCATATTTCATGCTTAGAATTGTATATTCACAGAAACTGTCATCATATTTGATTTTGATACAGTTTCTGTCATAATAAAAATTAAAGGTCTTATTTACTTAGATCTTAACTTTATTTTTTATTATTAAAAATATTTCCATTATATGTAATATCTGGATGCTTTACGCAACGTACTCAATAAAAAATCTGTATGGTTTTATTCGTTCATTCAATGTTTGCTTTATTAAATTAAAATCTAAATATACTTCCTGATTAAGTAAAAGGCAAAATTTTCTGAATGTAATCTAAAAATTATTATTGTTTTCATTCGTAAGAATTGCACATGAAAAATAATTATTTTGAACTAATATATTCTGATAAGCTCTTAAGCAATTTTTCTGCAGTGTTATAATTAATTATGTCGGCAATTTCGTTTTTTACTACGGAATTCTCATGTTTAAATTGTGTATTTTCTAAGGAGTAGAGGGAAAAAATCCGAATCGTTATCTTCCGTTTCATTTCTATATTTATGGTTCCGTTAATAAGTCCCATAATGATTTCCCAAGTATTAAATGTCTCATTAAGGTAATGAGAAATTTAATAGCTCCATTGAAATGACATATTTTTAAATTCAAGGTATTAAAGAAATTTAATGATTCTTAACATCTAAGTATTTGAACTTAAAAATAAAATACGCTCCAGATATTTCCAAATATTAAGTAACATTGTAAAAAGAAATTGCGCTCTTTTTCCTCAAGAGGTATTTCTCAAGTATAATGAATTTAAACATTAAATTTCCAAAATAATTCATGTTCTAATGTTTGATGTTAACTTACAAGTTTACACAATTATTTATATATTTTTTAATTTATTCCTTTTATTATTAATTTATATGTTAAGGCATATGGTATTGACTAAAAATAATGCTTGTGTGTAGCTTCATAGATCTTTATAGAAATGAAACAAAAATATTTCCATCTGTTAGACCATTGTATGACGTATTCTATCAGCGATTTATAAAGCTTTCCTTTTCTTTATTTTGATTTTATTCCTTTATTTGATAAACTATTTTGTCTGATGTGAATCGTATACTCACATATTTCGGATTGTTTATAAGCAAATTGCCAAGGTAATAAGTAATGTCTTTAAAATAATTAAAATTGGTCACATTTCCAAAAAAGGAATATTAAGTGAATTAAAAACCGTGACCTTTAGGGGCTGGCCCTATATTGCAATAGATTCATTAAAAAAAGTCTTTGCAAAAGTTTTCTTAATTTTATTAGAGATTTTCCTATTTTCATTAAAACGAGGGATGTCAAAAGTATAATAAAGAATGTCCTATCCATGGGAGCACGAAAATTATACCTAGTTCAATTCCTTGAATTTATGAGCCCAATAAGATCCAGAAATTCCATTCCGAAATTATCTTTTGAAGAACTTCATAATTGTTTGTTTTGTGTAATGAAGTTTGATTCGATATATATTTTTAATCTCAAATTAATTCTCTCTCAATTTCACCATAACAATCAGCCTGCAAATTAGAAAAATGACAAAAGAAATAAATTTAAAAAATTAGTCATATTTATATGATTTTGTCCTCACAGTGACCGAATGCCATGGGAATTAATTAAGAACTTTGTAAGAGAAAATAAATTATCATGATATGAGAATAAAGAGAATAATATGAGCCTGCAAATAAGAAAAATGACAAAAGTAATGAA